>VBSM01003198.1:17621827-17642427 GCA_008086735.1 Cheirogaleus medius | reverse complement strand
TAATTTTTTGTATATATTTTTAGTTTTCCAGCTAATTTCTTTCTATTTTTAGTACAGACGGGGTCTCATTCTTGCTCAGTCTGGTTTCAAACTCCTGACCTTGAGTGATCCTCCTGCCTCGGCCTCCCACAGTGCTAGGATTACAGGTGTGAGCCACCGCGCCCGGCCATTTAATTTCCTTTTTACACAACATAACCCACCTCCATACTAATGAATGAATCCAAACCGTGTTCTGCTGCCCCCTGCACTGTGCCCTTGGACCTGTCATTAAATCTTACTAAGCCTGAGTTTCCTAAAATGATGATAATGATACCTGCCTCATCAATTCATTGTAAGGTTTAAATGAAGACAGTGTAATGAGGGGTATTTAACACAGTGCCTGACACCAAGAAAGCCCTGACCACCCTCAGCAAATGTGCAGGGGAGGAAAATGAGCACAAATGCAGATACAGTGGCTTACTGCGTGTTTGCACTTGCACGTGTGTCTTACATTTGAGTCTGAAGTATACTAGGTGCTCAGTAAATACGACTTGAATGAATTATAATTATGCATGCACATTTTCAGAATAAGGAATTTTAATTATTAACATACTCCTTGCTATCTCCTAACAACATAGGAAAGGGGGCTCTCCAACAATGGGGGGGGAGATGACTCTATATTAAAGAATATAGAGGTTTTTTTTCCTATTATATTCTATTATATATCCTATTTTTCTATTTTCCTTATATTAACCCTTCAGAGAATTTCTAACGCTCTTGCATTTCCTACTCCAGTCTCCTAACTGCAGGCTGGAGAATCAAGCTGATTACTATTCTTTCTTTATTTGTCACAGATTAAAAGAATATGGTGAAAAACAATCGGTGCTGTGGACGGTAGGATCAGTGATCTCATTACCGGCTCGGGCGGCAGCTCAGGTAAGTCCCTTAATCCAGGACCTCTGCTGTAGAACAGGGCGGCCAGCCGGACCTCGGCGCCGTCCGCGCCGTTAACGCTGCAGTGGGCAGCCGGCCGTTCTCCTTCAGTGGGAGCCGCCTCTGTAGCGGCCAGACAGGATGTTTCAGTTTTTGTCACGAGAGGGCGCTGCCGCCCACGATCTGCGAGGAAGCGGGCGCTACCGTCGCTACGAGGCTGCGGTGCGATACTTTGTCGCACTGCATTGTGTTCCGCTGCATTGTACTGTGATGCATTGCATTCGATTAAATTGTGTCATAGTATATACATTGATATGGTATTTGATTACTTAGAGAAAGCACTATTTGCTATTTTATTTTTAAATTGACGCCCACAATTATCATTTTCTTAATTAACAATGGCTGAAATTGAGCACAACAAAGCCTAATTCACCTCAAGAACGCATCAGATTTATTTGCAAAGAGACAGCATGTTGTATTTGAAAGAGCACGAATGATGCTCTTCAGCGCCTAGAATATTACTTGCACACAGTAGGCACTCAAGAATATATTTGAAAGAATTAGATATGATTCTATTTTACGTATGCTATTATCTGGGAGAACTTGGGCAAAATGTAATCAAAGAATTCTCAAATTGAGTCCTCTGATTACCCACAGTCGAACCATCTGGGTGTTTATGTAAAATGCTCTTTCTTAACCTGGCCTGGATCTAACAAATCAGAACTGCTGTGAGGTTATGGTGCTTTAGTTGGGATCTGAATTTGTAGTGAGCATCCCATGTGCGTATGAAAGTTTCAGAACCATTGGTTCAACCCACTCCCTGTCTCAGCTTCCTCCCTTTCTTCATCTGAAGTTAATTAATTAACTCCAGCAATTCCTCGGTACAGGTGCTTCTATGAAGTCATCACCTCTTGTAAGGGAAAGGAAATATCGGTCCTCCTCATTGCAGAAGCACAGTTCACTAGGAAGGGTGAGACCTAAACTGACTCCCGTCCAGCCTTGTCTAGTCCTTGTCACGCTCGGCCACAGCAGGGGCGGGAGGCAGCACCAGGCACGGGGGCCAGCAGTGAGGATGCAGGATGGGTTTGTACCCAGCCACGGAAGAGAGAAACAGCAAACAGTGGCCGATGCCCTATTCCAAAGTCTAGTCCATGTACCGATGGCACCAGCGTCACCTGGGAACTTGTCAGTAATACAGGTTCTCGAGTTTCACTGGGGACATACTGAGTCAGACTCCGGGACTGGGGCCCCCGAGCCTGGGTTTTAACAAGTTGTTGGGTGACACTGACACACACTAAAGTTTGAGAACCAATGCTCTGTTCTGCGTGGAGTCCCCCAGGGCCAGCTGAACCTGGAGAACTTGAAGTCACGTGTCCTGATTTCCCTAAGTTCCCTGCGAGCTTTCGGGTGGGCATTAGCCATCAAGCCTCTCCTGCATGAATCAAACAGGATCTAAAGAAGTGGCAGGAACCACTTCTTTCCTAGAAGGCCCAGGGCCCTTTCTCTGGAGTGCTTGAAAAGCGACTGGACAGTGAGGCTACCTGAGTCTGCAACTCAGCTCTATTCTGCGATGCCACTGGAGAAGATTTTCCCCCAGTAGCTTCATTGTTCAGGGCTTTGCTTGCAGGAACACGTTGGGAGGTTGGAACGTTTGCCTGCAGGATAGAAAATGACAGATTGGAGGAACGGAACGTCATGTTTCAAAACATGTCTGGGGAAAAAGAATTAACGTGGAGTTTCTTTGACTTCTTCCCTCCTTCCTTTCAACCATGACTTTTCAACAAACCTTTTCTCCCTGACAGGCTTCTACATAGTCCAAGACCAAAAAAAAATCAAACAAACAAATACAAACAGCCCTTTTCCTCTCCTAAACTCTTTCCTCCCCTAAACTGTAGGCCTGCTGGGCACTGCAGGGATGAGATGCACTTGTTTTCCAGAGTTCTATTTTAAAGAGTGAGCGTACCTAAACCGTTAAAGAGAAGGCGGGTCTGACATTATGTAGTTCAAGGAACTTCTTCACCTCTTCAGCAACTACTCAATGATAATTATAGCCACATTTAATGAATAGCCATTATTGGTTAGAGAGTACCACATACTCTCACTGATCCATAAAATAACCCTGTGTGATCTGCTCTCGTTAGTCCATAAAATAGCCCCCAGGTTGCACACAGGGAAACTGAGGCTTCTGTATTCTCCCTGGCTGTCTCCACTCTTATTACATCTGCCTTTTCTCAACGTTTCCATTTTCCCTGCTCATTCCTGCCACAGATCCTTTGCACATGCTATTCCTTCTGACTATAATGCTCTTCCCCACCCCTTATCTGTAATAAAGTTTAGAACTTATTCCAATGTGAAATTGTACAATTGTTTGTGTCATTTTAAAATAATGTCTGTCCCACTTGATACTCTGAAGTCCACAAGAGCAGGTATTATAGGTGTCTTTTGCTCACTATCATAGCATCAGAAACAGTGCAATATCAGGGACATGGTAGGAACTCAATAATATAGGTTGCATTCGTTCATTTGCCCAAATTGGCAAAACTAAATGTCAACCCTAGTTCTGTCTAGGTCAAAAGCTGAAGTCTTTCTATTGTGCTGTGCTGCCTCCAACATATCCGTGGTGCTTTAGGAAAAGAAATAAACCTTAAATTAATAACATATAAAGAAATGCCAAGAAAATGGAGCTTGGCAGATGATACCACCACCACAATTGCAAACCTCAGGCCCTGGGCTGAATAACATTGCAAGGTCTTTCAGCTTTGAACTTATGGAGATACCCTGTCCTATCTTCCTGTTTCTGCCATAGGTCTCTCTCCATGTTTATCTAGAAATCCATGGCTTTGGCTTTCACCTTTTTTCCTATTCTTTCTTCATCCCATGCTTCATTTCAGTTGCTCTTAGTCCGTGTTTGTCGGACAGATAGATGATAGATATATATGTATTTTTGTATATGCTTTTGGAAATGATTAAAATGGATATTTGAGTCACAGTGGAAAAAACAAAATCTTCAAACTTTGAATTTTTTTTCTAAACTATTTTTCTTTTGGCTCCATCCCTCAGTTAGAACACATAACTTCAGTCCTGAAAGCATAAGTCTTAGCAGCATAAGTTTCTTGCTTCTGGCAACTTTACTCTCTCCTTCCCACCCCTCAGTAAACAGCAGTAACAGTTGCCGTTTACTGAGCATCTATTATGTGCAAGGCAGGTGGTGCTTCCCTTACATCTCTTTGTGTAATATGACTCCCACCTGAGGTCTCTATTGGTGTCTTCATTTTACAGGTGAGGAAACTAGGGCTCCAAGAGGTTGAGTCATTGCCTAAGGTAACACGTTCAGGGTGGAGTAGGACCAGAATCCAAATCACATCTGTTCCCAGTGTTCTTGTTCTTTCTGCCATACTGCAAAACAGCTAGAACACTTAAACTCAATTTAAAAGAAGTGAGAAGATGAGCCAGCTCCAGTGGCAGGGGCCACCTGAGCCATACGGTAAGGGCAGATGTCAAGCTACCATCACCTCTCTCTTCATTGTCTCAATCAATCAAACTTTCTCTCTGCCTCCTACTTCTCCTCTCCACTTTTCCTGCATAAGGAAAACTAAGAGTGCCTGACTAAATACTCACCTGGAAAATGTCTAAGAAACTGGTTCTCTATTATCCCTCAGAGAAAGATAAAAAACAAATATTATTTATTGGGTACCAAGTACTTTACAAATGCTAACTCATTTACAACAATGCATAGCATATGACTTACATTTTGCAGCTGAAGGAAACTTGGGCAGGTTAAGAAGTTAAATCTCAAGGTCTAGTTATGAGTTCTATCTTTTCCTTTTATAAACTCTCTCTGGGCATGCTGACTACTTCCAAATTTAATCCTCTAGGTCCCACCCTTCTCTTTGCACCAACCAATGATTCTCAATTATTTCAGTTCGTGGACCCCTTTATAATCCTTAGAGTTATTGAGGACCCTAAAGAACTTTTGATTATGTGCATTATAGTTAATAATGTTTACCATGTTAGATTAAAACTAAGAACAGTTTTTAACATTTATAGATTAATTTATTTGAAAATAATAATAAATTCATTACACATTAATCTTATAACATATTTTGTGAAAAAACTATATTTTCCAAAACAAACAAAAAACGTACTGAAAAGAGGCCATTGTTTTGTGGTTTAAAGATCTCTAGTTTAATAGAAATCATCTGAAGTTTCCTGCCTGATCCTGCATTCACTCTGTTATAATATTGAGAAAAATTGTAGTTGGAAAGATAAGGATTTTAATTGCTCTTCCTTTTTAGAATTTTTAGATAATTGTGGATATTCTTGTTTGATATGACACCAAAACTCAAAAGTGGTAGTTTTTTAAAGGTTAGCTGCAATATAGAATCTGAAACCACATCAGTGAATTTTCATGTTCTATTATAATCAGATCCACTGGTTTATTCTGAAATTTGAATGGCTGTTTTACCCATGCAAGATTTTGTGACAGTAAATATTGGTCATTTGGAAGATACTGGTTTACTAGGTCATGCAGATCTTCCAAATATTGATACATTTCTTATACAACATCAAAAAAAATCACATTGGTTAATATGACCATTGATCTTATCAGAAGAGTTTTGAAGTATTAGTAAAACTTTTCCAAAATTTTTTTTCACCTGAAAACTCAATTTTTACATGAGCAACATATACTCTCAGTTGTTTCCTTTGAAGTAACAGGCTCACTTTGTTCACTTTTGAGAAAATATCAGTAACATACACAAATCTAGACAGCCATAGTTTACCTGTCTATTTTTCTTTCAAATAAAAGTAACTTTCCATAAAAAGTGCCCAGTTCAAATGGCAATTCAAACAATTCTCACAACTTCTTTTCCCTCAAGATAAGCATTATAGGGTGGCATGCAGCATAAATATTTTATAAAATTAAAACAACATAATTTAAAATAGTATAAAAATATAAAGGGGTAATTCTGCCAAAAGATGTACATGATTAGACATTGAAAACTATAAAATATTTTGGAGAGAAATTAAAGATGACTGTAATAAATAGAGAGCTATACCATGTTCTTAGGTCAGAAGACTAAAAATTGTTAAGATTATAATTCTCCCCAAATTGATCTATAATACTGACTCAAACCCAATCAATATATTAGCTAAATTATTTTGTAGAAATTGTCAAGCAATCCTAACATTCATATGCAAATGCAAAGGACCTAAATATCCAAAACAACTCTGCAAAATAAGAATTATATTGGAGACCTAACACTACCTAACTCCAAAATTTATTTTAAAATGATAGTAATCAAAGCAATGTGGTATTGGGATAATGACAGGCCACTGTATCAATGGAACAGAATAGATTTCCTGGATTTTACATCTATGTGGATAGGAAGAGTACAAAGGAAATTCAGTTGAGAAAGGAAAGTGTAATAAATTTCATCCATGCAATCCAGCTATGAAATTCTCTCCATTTTCACTGTCATTACCTGCAAAGACGAGAGGATGATTAGAAGATTGGTGAGAAACGTCTGGCACATAGTATGAGTGTGATAAACATTTGTTAATTTAAAAAAATATATATCTCCAGCAGAACCAAGTAAATGGACAAGGTAAGTAAGAACACTGTGCTAACTGTACAAAGGCAGTTTCAAAACAAGCAAAACAGTCTCAGATGAGAAGGAACAGATCAGCAGTTCCCTGTGACTGCAGGTTGAAGGTGACTACAAAGGGATATAAGGACAAATGTTGAGGTGACATATATATTCCTTATCTTGATTGCAGTGGTGATTACACAGTGTGTATATTTGTCTAGACTCAAAACTGTGCATTTAAAATGGGTGAATTTTATTAAATATAAATTGTACACCTCAAAAACTTATTTGAACAGAAAAAAACAGGTAACAGTGCATGAAAAATTTGGGAACTACTCCTCTAGATTCCTGGGACTGTTGGACCAACAGAAAATAAAAGCAGCAAAACCACAGAACATTAGATGCTAAAAGCAAAGGCTGACAGTGGAAATTAGAGAAAAAGAATACACAGCCTAAATGAGAGTGATTCAGGTAGATTAATATTTATTTCACATTGGCACTTTATTCTAACAAGTAAGCAGACACTGCCCAGAAGATATATAAACACATTACTCAAGTGTGCTGTCAGTAAGCTGTGATCTACGTGACATAGCAAGAATTCAGCCCAGAAAAGATCCCTTAGTGCAAACGGGGTATGGTCCAGGAGCTGCATGTTGTGGCTGTAACCAGCACAAGTTCAACCACATTCTGCTTTCTGTAACTCTGCAAACACCTATGCTCACAATATATGACCCATATACAGCTGGAGTTATTAAGGGTGGGACAGAAAGCAGTTTGGGATCCTTCTAAAAAAAAATAGTCAGTAGTTCGTAGCATTTTAAGTCTGCCATTATGCATGAGAGATTTTAAATGAAAAACTGAAAACGGAACAAAACAAGAAAGCATACCCATACACACTTTGTACCCTCAAGGATGGCTACTGAGTTGAGTGTGTGCTGCGAGCACCAGGATGGTTTGAATAAATGAGGGATGATGGAAATTGTCAACATGTGTCCTTTCTCATTAGGGCAAGAATGAAGGGCCAAATACAGAATACACCGTAAACAGTCTGCATTAATGAGAATATGTTATTTGTTTCACACTTATACATCCACAATTTCCTAGTAAAATCCTAATGTCATGTATTCTGTCCAGGAATCAGACCAGATATTCCAGTTTTTTTTGTTTGGTAATATCATCACCATAACAATCATAACACTATAATATCCCTGAATAATGTTCAGGCTATACCTTGACTTTCAGTAACATGCAACTGTTGGTATTCAGGTGTAAGTCCATTGACCTTAATTGCTTACAAACTGTTGACACTTGGAATTAAACTGTTCATACAAGATATTATATTGTTTATTTATTTATTTTATTTATTCGATCCCAAAACTTTGAGACATCTTATATGATATTAAAAAGTGTGTGTGATTGTGTCTGTGTGTGTGCGTGTGTGTGCGTGTATGTCGAGGGAGTAGGAATGGAGAAGCAGAATCAAGCACAAATCTTTGTGAAGCAGAAGGCAATCACCAAGAAAATTTTCTGCTTTAGGAGCCTTTCAATCTTGGACCTGAAGTAATTAACTGCTAATTATAGAGTAGTCTTCTGGCCTAGGAGAATTTACCAATAACAATGTTTAGTGGTAAAGTCACTAAGTGTGAGCTAAATGATTATTACTCTATAGTGAGCTGCTATTTATGACATTAATAAGGCAAGAATAATTAAGAAAATTTTAGAAATGATCAGATTATTCTCCTAGATATTAAATTGTACTATAAAACTATACTAATATATTAATAGAACAGATGCCTGTGTAGATATGTAGGTCAATGGAACAGAATATAAATTCTAGAAACATGTTCAAAAATACATATGCCCTTAGTATTTGGTAAAAGTATCATTTCAAATCAGGAAACAGTATGATCCATATTTATTTACTCAATACATATTTATTGTCACCATTATTTGCTCTTGACCCGGATGTTTCTCGAGCGTCTGACATGGCATTGTTCTAGGCACTGAGAATAGGGTGATGAACCTAGAAGTCAAGGTCCCTGATCCCTTGGGTCGCATGTTTTAATGAGAGGAGACATAAAATATAGAGGTAACCCAAAACAATATAACCATTCAAATAGTGATCATTGTCATGGATACAATAAAATAGGGTACTCTGGTAGAGCCACATGATAGGGGCCAACATGACAATCAAATTAATAGTCACGAGATTGGAGGCCTTCTTCCAATAGGATGGCCATGGAAGGCTTCCCTGAGAAGGTAATATTTGAGAAAAGAACAGAGTAATGAAAAGAAACCAAGCACTCACAGGAGTGTTGTCTGTAGCAATATAACTTTTCCCAATAAAAAACTAATTAAATAAACAATGGTTTGCCCATATAGTACAACACAGTTCAGCTAGTCAAAATCACATTGCCAGAAAAACACTAATATTTGGCAAATTGTTCATAATATGTTTGATATGATAGAATCAAGTTATAAAACAACAAACCTAATGTAATAGCATTTTGGTAAATATCCACAGAGAAAAGATGCCAATAAAGGCATTCAACAAATTGTTTATATTTGAAAGATGAATTACAGGTGATTTTTTTCCTCTACATTTCCACGTTTTGCAAATTTTCAACGTTGCATGTAAGCAATGATATACTTTCTATGCTACAAAATAAAAATCACCAATTTACAAAAGGATAAAACACTCAAAGAGTCACTGAGTCTCTAACCAAAGGAAACCAGTTGGAAAGCAGTAATGAGAACAAAGGCTTCAAGGATGCTTGCAGATAAAAGATGTGAAACAATGTTGCCCTGATACTGAAAATAAGCAAATGATCCCCGTGCAGTACAGACAATGGACGTGGAGCAAACATACAGAGCAAGACATCCTGGAACCTAGAGCTGTAAACACCACAGGTCCTGTTAGTCATCATTCAAAGGTCAGTCCACACCAGCCACCACACCAGAGAGAGGTGGGGCCAACAAGATGATCAAACTATCATAAAAGCCACAGGTAATGCCGTATAAGTTACACTTGTATTTATATGATTGTAAAAGCTTTGATTGTGATCCAATAAGACCACTTGCCCAAAGAATTATAGCCCTAATAGTCCCTGGTGTCCGCATACCACAGGTTAAATAGATGAACTGTCTGTCTGACTTATTTATTTATTTCAGCATATTATGGGGGTACAAATATTACGGTTATGTATATTGCCCATGCCCCCCTCCCCCCTCAAGGCAGAGCCTCAGGCATGACCATCCCCCAAACGTTGCACATCTCACTCATTATGTTTGTATATACCCATCCCCTCCTCCCCCCTCCCACCCGCCCAACACCCGACAAATGTTATTCCTACATGTCCACTTAGGGTGTCTGATCTTTTAAACTCATAAAATCTGAACGTACTGTATCAAACGTGTAACCTGCATATCTAA
Organism: Cheirogaleus medius; assembly: GCA_008086735.1. NCBI lineage: Eukaryota > Metazoa > Chordata > Mammalia > Primates > Cheirogaleidae > Cheirogaleus > Cheirogaleus medius. The sequence goes on along the minus strand of VBSM01003198.1, from coordinate 17,632,495 downwards.
GTAATAGTCATTCTATTAATTTGGCATTTGAACCGGAAGGACACAAAACATCAACTGCTGACTGCATTCTTCGTAGGAATCATATCAAATTCCTTTCAAGGACTCTAAGGTTTACACTTGTAAAATAACCTATTAGGTTTGAAAAATTATCAGTAGTTGCTTTACATAGTAAATACCAATGATACTTAAAATAAAAGCACTTTGTGTTTCCACAGCATCTATCATCTGACACTGTCTAAGTCTTTCTGGTGCCCTTTTAAAATTGGGAAAAAGCAAAGTCCCCACATCCAATACAATAGATAACAACTAAATTATTATTTTTTCTGTTTTACGTTACTATGATCATTTCCAAATTCATTTCAATTCATACAATCATTTCAAATGATTCAAATGTCTGGTAGACATTTGATGTCCATCAGACTCTTGTGTGGAGCTTATCAAAAATATAGATGCCTCGAGAGCACTCAGGACCTACTAAATCGGAGGCTCACAGGTAGTGAGGACCCCGTGTGCGGGCTCAGCAAGCTACTTAAATGGTGCCGGTGCACCCTGACCTGGGAAGCCTGCTTGCTCTGGGGGAAAAGGTGCTGGCAGGGAAATGGGTTGGCAAAACCTAAACCAAAACACAGGAAAAGAAAATTCAAATTGAAACAGAAAATTTGAAAAAGAAAGACCTGTGCATAATGGTGTTCAGTCCTAACTGCTGTCATTTCTCATAGACCAATGATCTACAGTCCAGAGGGAGTAGATGGAGAGAGTAAAGGTCAGGATCAGATTCCGTGGTTAAAGCGTTAACCAGAATGGCAATTCACTTCTCAAGAAGGGTGGCAGGGAGCAAAGGAGTGTACCTGTCAGCTGTTCCTAAGAAAGAAAGTAAACACTCCCAACATGCACTGAGGCGCACACGGGGAGTGGCTCAGGTTTCTTGCACTTCCCTGCTGTGCAGAAAAGGAGTCATAATTAACAGCTTGGGGCTCTCAGGTGGCTGCTGCTCCCGGAGGGAACACCGCAGGCTCAGAGCCATGCTCAGGGGGGAGCCGCGCCCCGCCGCGGACCTCCCCTGCAGGTGAGTGGCAGGTGAAGCCCAGACAGGCAGGCAGAGAGCACTCATTGCCTTTCCCTCGACCAGAGCTCCTCAGCCAGCCCGGGGACAAACTCTCCAGAGCAAGTTCAGCCCAACAGCTATGGAGGAAAGGCTCTTCCTGCTCATAGTGTGAACAACAGGTGAAAAATGGGGGTAGGGCAAAGACCCCGCCAATCCACTCCCTGGGGTCATGTTGGGGCCAATATTAGAAAGCAGCACCCGCAGGCAGCAAAGTTGAATGTGTGCATGGATCAGAGCAGCCTGAACCCCAGGACATGACTTTTCCTTTTGATTTTCTCAGAATGCCCTTTCCTGACCAAGGTAAGCTTGTGGGAAGGGTGAGGGGGAAGAAGGGAGAGAGTGGGAAGCAGGGGATGGAGGTAAATGTGGCCCGGGAAGCCCTCCTCCCTTTCCTGGAGGGAAATAGCTCAATGAGCCCTTTATGGGGAATTTTACCTGGATTTGTGCCTCTTGCAAGGATACTGAACTCCTGGAGGACATCCCCGTTTTCTGAGTATTCTTATGGTCAGAGTACTGTGTTGAGTCATCAGATTGGAAAGATTTTTTTTATTTGAAGGATCAGCTAAACTTATTTGTTTCCCTAAAGTGACAGATAGATGTTCCCCTCCCCTATAAAAAAAATTGAAAAGGACTTTTTACATAATTTAAGATCTTATCAAACAATGAAAGAATAATCACAGATAATGAAATGGGAGTCTATGAGTTAAGGATACAGATTCCCAAGCAGGAGAAGTTAAGTTACTTAACCTCCCTAAGCCTTAAACATTTGTCATCTATAAAACAAAGCATCATAACAGGATCTGCCACCTAGGTAGGGCTTTGATGGGAATTGAGCACTTAAGCAGGTGTTCTATAAACAGTTATAAGCAGGTCTGCCAAAGGGACCGTATCAGGGAGAGTGAGCTGAGCTGGGGACACCAGACAGTAGGTGGGTACTGGAATTAAATTGGTTTCCAGAGAGCGGGTCCAGGACCCGTGAGCAGGTGGCAGGTGGGCAAGCACCATCTCTCTGAGTAGCAATGCAATGACCTGCCTTCTTGCCACTGTGCAAGTAGAGTCAGTACTTGGTGGCAAATTCCAACTTATTCCTTACCAAATCACTTTTACTTTGGAAAAATTGTAATATTAATGTGTGATTTCTAAAAAGAAAACAGAATTTTATAGTAGGAGAGTTGCACAGACTCTCATATGGTGGAACCATGACATTTGAGTTTTATAAGAGAGACAGCTTTTGAGTAACTTTGATCAAATTAGACCATATAGTCCCTGCCCTTATATCGTATCACATATTGACTTGTGTGCACTGCACTGATACTACCTTCCACTTGTGTTTATGGACAGAAACATCAAAGGATGATACCTGTGTTTTGTCAGTTTTTACCTTTTAAGCTTAAATTACAGGGAAGTGGCTTTATTTTATGACGTTTTATTGCAAGGGCACTTTTGTTAATGTTGCTGGTAGCTTTCTTAATGTTCCCAACTTTGAGGAGGGGACAAATTTAGTAACTGTAACTAATAATTTCCACTGATACAATTTTATCTTTTTATTTTATTAATATAAATATATAAATATAATTTAAATGGTTTGCAGTTGATCCTAACTTAATATAGTCACTGTTTTAATGGATTCTTTTTTTCAAATTGCAGCGTTGGAATTCTCCAGCATACTTATAATTAGATATTGACTGGAGAATTGTGGATAGAATTCTAAAGCCAACCTAACTGAACGACTTACCCTGTTATTGTCCTTTGGGTCTGACTGTGTTTAGTAAAGTTTAGTTGAAAATATTAGCATCACATTAATTTAGATTAAATTATAGTATCAGTATTCACTAAACATTTTTCAAAGAGGAAATACACCTTTATGCAGAATATGTATTGTTATAACCCTTTAAATCAAGTTATTTGATTTCATATTTCTTAATAAACATGTCTAAATAGGGAATAGTAGTCCTAATTGAGAAATCTACCCATATTTGAGATTAATTTGAGATTAACCTACTTAACAACATACCTGGGTATAAATCTTCCTAAACTCTAGTTAACTTCCTAGTTAAAGTTTTAGTATACATATGTTTTCTATTATTTCTAATGTGTATAACATTTTATGATAAACTATTAAATGTATTGGTCAACCAGAGAGAGAGAGAAGACCAGCAATGATTAAGAAAAAGTTAACTTTTCCAATTATTAATCTATTCAAAATAGAGTAACATATATGTAACAAGAATTTTTAGCATGTAATTAAAAGTTTTATACCTGAATCTTGTTTTAATTTCCTAAAGTAAGAAGTGTCCTGTACTTTTGCTTGAAATAGAAACCCAATGCTAACAGTCCATTTGCTTGTACAGATTCATGGATTACAATGTAGGTGGGGAATTCAAGGTTGCTAGAGATATACATGGGCTTTATATATAGGTTCAGATTTTTAAAAAATATTCAAGAATAAGCCATTTGAAAATGGTTTAATACAACCTCTCAGAAAAGACTTCTGACTATTCTCCCTTTGCCCTAACTAAAGTTAGAGGGCTATTATGTTGCAAAAAATTCATCTATCTCTTCACAAACTATCAATTATAGTGATTTTTCATCACTTTCATAAGTTCAAGTACTAAACTACCACCACCGCCTTCACTAGTCGAACATGGCAGTGTCTTCTCTTTAAGCCATGTGAGTGTCATCTTAGTAGCTTAGATGATGAAAGGAAAACTTCGTCGTCATCGCTCAGAGACTAGCAAAGGAGCTCAAGAGGAGAAAGGGCTGACTCTTTTGCATCCAACACATGCACAGAAAAAATGAGTCACGATCTTAGTGAAGTCAACCTGAAAATGTCCCCTTGGAAACTCAGACGAAGCAGAGAACCCTTGTGCTCCAGCAGAGCAGCAGTTCCAGAAGATGCCCTTGGCAGACTGAGCAGCTCAATGCAGGACGCAGTGGTGGCAAGACACCTGAAGTCCTTACGTGCCTTATACCAGTTTGCCTTTCCTGCTGCTCCTGCTTTCCTCACCTCCCTGAGGGCACTTTGGGCAGAATAAAGTGCATGGCATTAGCACCACGCATTATAAATATGCGATAGAATATTAAAGGCGTGGCATTTCAAATTAGATTCCACTCTAACTGGGGCAATGGCATGCACACATAGAAGTTTGTTTGTTTGATCCATATCCTCCTGTTTAGTCTTGCCTTAAATGTAAGGATTGCAATACATTTTTATCTCAAATATCTCCATACATTTTGATCTCAAAACAATTTCTATTTGTAACCAATATCACTTGATAAAGTGATAGATTTTATACTCCAACTCTTTTTTTTTTTTTTTTTTTTTTTTTTTTTGAGACAAAGTCTCACTCTCTTGCCTGGGCTAGGGGGCTAGATTGCCGTGGTGTCAGCCTAGCTCACAGCAACCTCAAACTCCTGGGCTCAAGCAATCCTCCTGCCTCAGCCTCCAGAGCGCCACCATGCCTGGCTTATTTTTTTCTATTTTTAGTTGTTTGGCTAATTTCTTTCTATTTATAGTAGAGACAGGGTCTTGCTCTTGCTCAGGCTGGTCTCCAACTCTTGAGCTCAAGCAATCCTCCCACCTCGGCCTCCCAGAGTGCTAGGATTACTTCAACTCTTGACTGTTACAATTTCTGCAAATGAAGTATGTTCTTTAGAGGAAATACGGAGACAAATGTTTCCCGGAAACCATACTTCTATTAACCTTTTTTCTCTTTTCCAAAGAACTGGATAATTATCAATGCTTTGTGTCATCTCCATGAAGTGATGTTATTGTATGTGGCTCTGCTCTTTTCCACAACAGGTTCAGGTCAGAGGTTTGGGGAAACAGCTTTATTTTGGAGCTGAATACAAATTGTACTGGTAACTTTCCATTGCTTCTTCAGGCTGAAACAATATATATTTTAAAAGCTCTATGTGTACAACCCTTGATATAATCTTACCTCATGATTGAAATGCATGCTTGTTATTCCAGTGCGATACTTTCTAATTTTTTTTTAGTTACTTTTATTGGGGGTATGTGTGTGTGTGTGAGACCTAAGATCTATTCCTTGTGTATGATTTAGAAAGTTTGTTTGAAATCAAAAAGAAAATAATTATCATTCATGATCTCAGAGCTCTTAATTTTATTATTAATATTTTAATGCACTTCTTTGTATATTGCAGATATTTAATAATTTGTGTACATCCTGTCTATATACCTGCATGTATTTGCTTTAGAAGACACAAAAATGAAATAGCAACCATCCCATTCTAAAGGATCTAGTAGTCAAATTAAGTAAAATAAAATGGGTTAGAGAGATAAAGTAGTAAGTAGTTTGAAAGCTGCAGATAATTTCCCGTAAAGTACAGAAGCAAGAGAAATTGGTTTTTGGCCAGGAAATACAGGGAAGTTAGTGCATGTATTTTTTTAAGTTCTTTGTAAAATCATGACCACTGTGCTACTTCATGCCCCCCATGGCCTCAGAAACAGGAGCTGGAGACACAGACACAGACTGCACTCTCTGTGCCTAGCACAGTAGCAGGTGCAGACAAGGAACTCATGAAATATTTGTGGGCATACCAAGGACTGAACCAAATTTTCCATTTTTAAACATGTAACCATTTAATTAATCCATGCTTGGGCACAGGAAGTTTCTTCAAATGACTGGCCCATTGAGTTCATTTGGGCTTGAATTCACTTCCTATCCTCTGACTTCGTTCTGGTTACAAGGTAGCTGGCGAGTCCAGGCCAGCCCACCTGTAGCCCACTTCTAGGCAGGAATGTAGAGCAGGGGGACGTGAACCACTGATGCTCTGATGCTTCAGGTGGTCTCAGGTCCCAGCGTGGCCGGCACGTGGTACACCCTGCTGCTGTCTGGCGCTGCCCCCTCAGCCTGCAGATCCCAGGGTCCTGCTCAGACCAGTTCTACCTTCCCTGGCTCCCCCCGTCCCTGTTCAGCTTAGATCTCTGCCCAGCACTTCCAGGGCTGTTTATTTCTCCAGTACTTAACTGCTGACCTATCTAATTCCCTATCTCTCGAGCTCCGTTCTATTTGGACAAAATGAAAAGGTAAATAACCGAACTTATTAAATAAGTGATCTTATTTCATACACAGTCTAAGTCAATAAGCTGTAGCTCCAGGGCCTACAAATGTTTGTAACAACCATCCTGCTCCCCAAGTTATAGTTTATTATGTTCCACCAAGATAACTGAACAAACAAGTAAGACCTCCAGGCTTCTAGGCCTGCAGTGTTTCCTTTCTTCATAAACCCTCTCCACCTCTGCTATTCACGGTCCCTCTGTTATCCTCCTATCTTAAGTATTTGAGAAAACTAGTTCAGACCCTTAAATCCAACAAGTCTTTATAATTTAAAAGATTTTCACAAAGGCCCTACCAGATTTTAATTAGCTATGAATTGTGGTAATTGGGAAGGAGAAAATGGGGAGAGAAAACTATTTGAATTCCTAGATCTATGTCTCAGCAATGAATAGTAATTAATGACTAGTAGCAATGAAACTTTTACCAAATCATGTTTTTACCTTTTATGTATTGGAACTGTTTGAATATTTTGTTTGGCCAATTTGTAGATCAGACATGGTCAACATTTTTCCTAGTCAATTACCATATTCTGCCTAGGAACAAAAATTTTATCCTGTTTTCATTTTTTTCCATTAAATTCCATTCAACTGTCTTCCTTCCTAAGGTGAGAGGATAATGTAAGGGCCTTTGAAGTCCTTTTATCACATCATCTGAAGTCTTCTGAAGGGGGCTACGATTTATTTCAGCATAGATAATTATGTAGCAGTTGTTTGCTCTATTTAATGACATCTTTGATTTTTTTAATAAATACAAATAGAGAGGGAACCAGCCGAAAAGCCACTGCAATGATTCTTCAGCCCGTCACGGCCGGTATTCACTTTGTGATCATAAGACGCTTCCATCGGTAGTTCTGCAGTTCCAAATATCCCCAGTGTCTGGTGAGGGGAGCAAGCTGTCTGGTCAGAGATGGCCTTCTTGGTGTGCCCCGGCATGAAAGGGGCAAGGCAGCTCTGGGGTCTCTTTTACAAGGACACTGATCTCATTCATGAGGGCTCCACCTTCATGACCCAGTCACCTCCTAAAGTCCCCACGTCTTAATACTGTAGCACTTGCAATTAGATTTCAACATATAAATTTGTGGGGGAGGACACAAACACTCAGACTATAACAGAAGGAAACCAGGTAGGGGCTGATGTAGTTGTCCAGGAGAAAGATGACGTGGTTTGGCTGACCGTGGTAGCAATAGAAATTGAAGCTTTGAATTCAGATTATACATTGGCAGTACAGTCAATAGGTCTGCATTTTGGATTGGAATCTGCTTATGGCAGAAGAGGAAAAAGCAAGACTCAGTATTAGTTTTTGTGCCTAATAGGGTAGAGGGGAAAGAACTGTGGAGGGGACATCTGGAGCGTAGGAGGAAGTCAGTGGTCCTGTTTCAGCCGCTGCTACTAAGATGCTTGTTACACATCTAAGCAGAGATTAAGGAGGTAGTGACGTGAGTCTAGAGCTCAGCAGAGGGCTGGGCTGGAGATGGACTAGATCACCTGGGAAAAGATACAGATAGAGAAGGGAGAACAACCACAAACGGACCACTCAGAGAAGCCAGCATCTAGTGACCATAGAGAGTCAGCAGAGGAGACTAAAATGCTGAGGCGTGTGAGATTGCAAGATGGTGGTTGTTAGTGGTTTGTCTCAAAAGCTTCAGGAAGAATGTGTTTCAAAAGGACAGGGAGGGGGAGGAATCAATCTTGTCAAATGCTGCTAGAAGGCAGCGAAATGAGGAGAGAAAATGAACTATTTGGCAAGGTGCACAGGCCATTGGAACACAGGAGGAGAGGGTCAGGGAGAGGTAAGGTAAAGTAATAGATGATGAATAATCTAGATCCAGGAGGGAGAAGGTGTTTGGGACCAAGAGTCATCGCCGGGGGATCCAACTAGGGGGCGTCAGTAACCCTTTCGGTGGGTTATTAAGATGGCAAAATCTAGGGGCAAAGCTCAGTTTCGGAAGCTAGAGCAGAGGGTATATAACCAGACAGCCCAGACCAAGTCCTGGGAGTGAGTAACTGGCATCTGCTGGGCCCATGAAGCTCACTGTATCCTTGTCCCCAGCACAGCATAAAATGCTCCTGTGGCTTCTGCCCTGCAGAGTCACTTTGCCTGGTGGGCTGAGCTTCTGTCCCCTCTGGCATGAGTCCCCCAGGTGTCCTGCATGAGACAGACCCCTGCCAATGGTGTGCTACCAAAGAGGATGGCATTCCCAACCAGAGAAGCACCATTCTTTGAGCAAGGGGATAGTGGTAGAAAAGGAAATAAGGTATAAATCAGTAATGACGATACGAGGTAGGAAGCTGAAAGTGCAGTCACAGCGGTGTAGGGAAAAAGACTTAACGAGGTCCCACGTGAGAGGGGACTGGAAGGAAGTGGAGATCTGGACCTGCAGGGAGATCACACCCCTCTGGTGTGAAGGGTTGGTGAGGAGAGACTCATGGCATGAAATTTCATTACAAATACAATGCCCGGTGTTAAATAAAAGCTTCAGTTTTGAGTTTGGGAAGGTGGGTTTGGATGGAATTACAGAAAGCCTGAGCTTCGAGCTAAGGGACTTAGGCTCTATTTACTGAGATCTCAGGAAGGTTTGTGACCAAAATGGGATTGATGGTGAGAATGATAAGAGCACTCAGCTCAGTGACTACTGCAAGATACCTGGTGAGATTAACAAAGTACTATAAGGAAAAAGATGGATCAAGGATTTTATGAGAGAATAGATATTCTTTTTCCTTTTTTTCCTGGCATTCTGGAGATCAAGACATAAAATGTCTTTTTTACTCATCTTCCCCAACCAAAATAACCTGATTTGAAAGGAAAAAGGAGGAAATACACCCCATCTTTTTTTTTTTTTAAGAAAACTAAATTTTTCTCTCCTGCCCACCTTTTTATTCAGGCTATATTTTCTAAGATTCTGCAGGACTGGAGCAATAGTAATTGATTAGTCAAGTTCTGCAAAATGGAACAACCAGAAAATATTATACTTTCAATCTCTGGTCACACCCTAATGCCATTTATATGAACTTATAAAGGAAGAGATTACTCACATCTGACCACAATTTCCAGAGCCTGAGGAGATTTGAAGGATATTATGTCATACTTAATCAACACTTCGAGTCAGAGCTTGATTTCTGCTGCCCGGAGATTTGAAGTTGTGTTCACCTGGCTGGGGAAGGGTTCAGCCAGTTTGGCTTGAGATTTTTCAACAGAAGGAATATGATCCTTTGCACAGAATCACACAAACTCACAGAATCATATTTCTCTCACTAGAAATACATCAAAAACAGACTTACCCAATTGTCCGATCCTTCCTTGCCTTGAGTCGCTGTCTCTGTAGTTTGTCAATTTACATAATATATTTTTTCTCTTTTTTGCTACTTAGAAACTCTCCAAACTATTCTTACACACTAGAGACACAACAAAATATTCAACTTAAGTCAAAAACTAATTTATGAATGCATCGCAGGAACAAATCATTCATATCATTCTAATGTTTAGGGTGCCTTCTGACCACCTCGGAAAGGAGAGGAAGGGGACCATGATGGCTCGCCAGTACCCTTCTTGGATCTTCATCGATGAGAGGACATTCATAACCAGGTAACCACACTCCTACGTTACGTATTATCCTGCTCACCAGTCATTTGTGGAATATGCCATTCGGAGTTCTCTGTGCACGATATATGATCAACAGGATCAATAATACGAATCCCCAGTTGAAACACAGGCTAAGAAGTTGAAAATGTAAGTTCCTAATGACTGCCAAGTCATCCCTCCTCTTGGAACAATCACTCATATTTCATTCATAGTGATTTAATTTCATTAAAAGCTACATTTCTGTTTTAATAGTTGGCATAATTCTGAAGAGCAGCATTGAGTGAAGGATCTATGGTTCCTTATAAATGATCCGACTAAAGAATTAGCCCGGGGGCCCAAAACGGCGTGTCCTGTCCTTGCTCCCCACGACACACTTTACGTTTGCAGCCTCCCTCCTGCTGTAGCCAACATCCACAACTGTTTTCTTACGCACCGCAAACACCGTCTTACGTTTCTCTGGAAACCATAGAGCAGGGGCTTCAAGACTGTGAGAGTAAAGATGGCGACTGAACCTGGCCGGGCTAGACCCGAGGCTGAGGAGGGGGAAGATGAAATGGTGAAAAGACAAGTGGCACCAAAACGTGACCCAAGTCTTCCAGGGAGTGGGAGAAGAAACAAAGCCAAATAAACAACAGAGGGAAGTGGAGGCGAATGCTGCAGGGTGGGCAGGAGGAAAGCAGAGGGACAAATATGGTCAAAGACGAAATTAAAACCACGGCTGAGGCCGGGCGCGGTGGCTCACGCCTGTAATCCTAGCACTCTGGGAGGCTGAGGCAGGAGGATCCCTCAAGGTTAGGTGTTCAAAACCAGCCTGAGCAAGAGCCAGACCCCATCTCTACTAAAAGTAGGAAGAAAATTAATTGGCCAACTAAAAATATATAGAAAAAATTAGCCAGGCATGGT
>VBSM01003198.1:17582230-17618312 GCA_008086735.1 Cheirogaleus medius | reverse complement strand
AAAACTATGGTGCTCAAATGGTGGTAGTGTTCACCAGGGATTGGGGAGGGGGTGAGACCCACATCCTTGGGATATGGAGAGCATTGTTGGAGGGAAGGGAATACCTCTAACCCTTCTTAGGGAGAGGCAAAATTATACAATGTATCCAAAAAAAAAAATCTTTTGTCGGATGGAGGGCAGGCAGGTGTGGGGAGGAAGTGTAGAGTTACATAATGTGTGCCATGCACACCACCTGGGGATTGGACACTCTTGATGCTCTGGCACGTGGGGGGGGGGAGATGGGTGGTAGGGGCAATGTATGTAACCCTAACAATATTTGTACCCCCATTATATGATGAAATAAAAGGAAAAAAAAAAAGAAACCAACCCAGCTCTGTGAAAGAGCAGGGACCCAGCCTGAACAGGGGAAGCCTTCTCCCTGAAAACGATGTTTGCACAGAGATGCAAACGCCCCTGGAGAGGGTGGGAGAGCATTCCTGATGCAGGAAGTCTGCCCCATGCCCCATTCTATGGCCAGGGAGCTCAGAGTTCCAGCAAGTGGAAGGTGCCCGGGCGGCTGAGGCGCAGATACAGAGAAAGCAGCTCTTGCAAGGAGGCTGAGGAGGAAGGCAGGAGAGAGAGCAAGCGGGATTTCACCTGCCATGCATGATAAGGACGTGGGGTTTTATCCCAAGAGCAATAGAAAGACATTTAAGGATGGTAAGCAAAGCAGATGATAGGATTAGGCACCTTCTGTATACCCTGGATACGGTGTGGAGAGTAGATTGAGGATGCCCAGAACAAAAACAAGGAGTTTGCTCAATATTTTTTGTCAACCGTAAAGAGATCCGTGGTGAAAGTCACGGCAGCATCACCAACGAGCAGAGTGCGTCAGGGAAGCTCCCACTTCCGGTTCATGCTCACGTTGACGACCTGAGAAGCCACCTGTTGTGTTTCAGACCTTCTAGTAACCATCCCGAAGGCCCAGGCGGCTGAAAGACCTATTAGTAAAATCAATATCAGTAAAGTCGACGAAAGACTTTGTTAAACAGAATAGATAGAGCATTTTCCCTCCCCAGAAAATGAGGGGCATCAGACTGTGACAGACAAGGGCCTCTTGAGCCGCCCTCAGCGGGCACAGAAGTCCCAGCTGTGCATGCATGAAGGTTTGTCTTCCGGCGAGCTTGCCTCTGCGCCAGCAATGGCTGGTATTGCGTGGCACACCTGCGTCTACTTTTCAATGGGCTTCTAAAAAAATCGATAACGCTTGTGTCAGAAAAGCAAATGAAAGACCAAGCCGTGGATGAGTAGGAAGCAAGACGCAAGTATGAGCTAGGTACCAGCCTCACTGGTCCCGTCTCGCATTTCTGTACCCGGCCTCACAGCAAGTCCAATCAACTCCTTTTTCAAAATCCAAACACATCTCATCATCTAGTCCAAGCCGCCATTATCTGTTGCCTGGACAACCGCAACCAGCCCTATTCTGGATTAGAATGAAAATTTAACAATTGGTACGGATTTGTGAACACTGTCAGGGCCTGAACCAGAGACCACGCTCCTGTGTGTCTTGGGCTGGAGGAAGAGCTTCCCTCACCCTTTGGGTCCTGTCCACCAACTGCGTGCGCGGCCCCTGGGAAGGCAGGTGTTTGTGAGACCAGAAAACAGGTGTGATGTGGCAGCAGCTCACTGCAGCCACCAACTGGAATTGTAGGTTGTGAATTTTAAAATTATTTTTCTCCTAACCCCTTAGAAGCCAAACATAAAAGGAAAGAGAGTGAGTAAATGCCTCCTCTCATTTAAGGTTGGAAAACGTGTCAGGGTGTTAAAATATCAAATACAGACATTCACCCTCATAAAGGTGTCCTGTCAAAATGTTCGGACAGCAGATCCAGAGCATATCTCTGCTTTCTTCAGAAGCACCGACATTGAAACAAAGAAGTATGCAATTCTCTGCCTCTCCCTTTTTATCTCCCTTTCCATTCTTATCAGCATCTAGTGACACTGTTCTGAGTCACTGAAGCCCTTCTTAAATGGAGGAATTTTTATAGTTAGAACATTTTGGATGTTTTCTTTGTTTTGTTTCTAGCTATCATTTCAAGTTTCTTTTTGATATTGTGAAGTTATTCCTTAATCTTTAATCCTTTTGCTCTTGTCAGGGTCCTAGGAGCTGGGGCCCCAGCTATCCATTGGCTCCAGGGCCAGTTTTTAACGGGGGCAATCTTGAAAACATGAATGTCCCAGAAAATACAGAAGTCACAAAATGGCCAACAGCAGTTAAGCGTGGTTATGTGCTGGGAACGGAGATAAATGCGGTTAAATTACTGTTAGGGCGGAAAGCCCAGCAGGTGCTCATGGCACAGGTGGAGAAGGATTGCTCATGCAGAGATTAAGATATAAAAGTGAAAACGTTTATTATGTCTTTTTAGAAGGATAGAGAGAACGAGAGAGTGAAAGAGGGAAGAGAAAAGTGGGGGGGAAGAGACCAGGGAGACAGTGTGGCACCCCAGAGAAAGAGAAGAGGGAGCCGGCCCTGAAGCCAATTGGTCCGTGGATTTTAAGGGGGCGAAGAGAAAATAAAATAGTGAAGGCTGTCAGTTGATAACAAAAACCAGCAGCAGGATGGGCAGGATGTCAAAGTCCAAGCGTCGGTTTCCTGCCTTTGCTTGGAGAAGGGATTGTCACAGGAGAGGTGACTCTGTCCTCCAGATATGGTTGAGGCTGTAGCTCTTTCTCCTTCTGTTTACTCAGGAACTGTTGTAAAAGCAGATTCTCAGAGAAACAATTTCGAAAGAGAGAGATTTACATCTCTTTTCTGTCTGTGCAGCCCCTTTCAGAAGTTGGGCACAACAGAACTCCTGCAGGGTGCCTGTTAGTGAGACCTTTAGCTGTTAACTGGGGAAATCGTGGGATTAGGTATTTTTCTGTTAATTTTGCAAGGTTGCCCCTTGCATTACCTTATTGATCTGATCCCTAATCGATTGCATGAAACTCCTAGGTCCTTTTTTTTTTTTTTCAGTCTTTAGCACCGAAGGAGTTAAGGTCTGAGGTTAGAACTGCTTGGAAGACCAGAGCAAACAGATCATAGGAACGGCTTGCCATTCCAACCACCAGCAGGAATTAATGATACTCTAGCACAGTTGCTAGAAAAGTGAGATAAAAGTGCCCTTTATAAAGGGCAGCCCCTTTGGCACCTGTGCCCCTGCCCAGGGCTTTGAAGTCAGGAGAGTTAGACAGAATTCAGAGCTCCCTGATAATTTAGTGTTTGCATTTTTACTTCAATCAAGATAGGCCTCCTCTCTGCACCTTCTCAGTTTTCAGACTTTGGAACTCAATCCCTTCATTTGCAATGGAAATGGGAATAACCTACTTTGCTAGCTGAGGAGGATCTCTATGCAAAGGTTGAAAGCCATTCTTTCTTCATCCTTTGAGCAGGGAAATGAGACTAAAGTCAAGAAGACCTGAAGCCATGGCTGTTTAGGGAAGAAGGGCTGAAGTTTGCAATTTTAATTCCAGAATTCAGTGGACAGTAATGTCAGGATAAAGTGGGTTCAGAGACTTTTGCCACTGCTTGCAGACATCAATGACATACAATGATGGTTGTCTTGGCAAATGGCTTAATGATAAGACTTTATTTAATTCTTTTCTGTTGCCCTCATATTTTCTGATTCTGCCTTTCCAAAAACATACAAGAGTTTATATTATGTTTTTAGGGACCTAAAATTATGGGGAAAAAAATCATGAATGTATTACACACTTACTGTAAAGTATTCAGAATTACAACACATGAAATAAAAATCACAACCTTAATTCCCAGCAAATAATCAACTTATGTTATCTTTGTGTTTTTATTCATGGTTATTTTATATAAACATATATAAAGTTTTAAATTCAGTTTTTTTGAACCTGACATATGAAATTGTTCGGTAATCTCATTGCTAAAATTTGACATTATGATCAAAATCAATAGGGGGATAATAACTAAATGTGCTAACAGTTTTTCATCCGCTAAAGAGACCGTTTCAAATGCTTTACTTTCCTGCGTGGCAACACACACAGCACAATGCTATTCCTTGTGCTTGTGTTCAGTGACTGCCTGGTTTGAACTATGAACATCTTTTCGCCAATCTCCAAGAAGCAGAAGTAACACAAACTCAGGAAGCGTGCACGGCCAAGCGTGGCCAACGGCCAAATATGCCTTTGGTGGCTACTTGGGGTTGTGTTTTCTCCTGAAGTTTATTTGTGTCACATGAAAGTGTCTGAAGTTTGTGTTGGGTCACAGTGTATGACAATATCTCTGCTCTGCCCTCGGTGGGTCCTAGTTGTAAGAATCACTTCGCAAAGAGTGGAACAAGGTTCTTTGATTTCCAGGGAATTAATAGGATATCCAATTAAAGATGCTGTGAGTCATAATGAAAACAAGAGGAAAGACTCTATGACAACTAATATTTGACATCCGTTCTATCGGTGGCTGCAAGATATATTTCACTCCCACCCATCATCTTGTCCTATGTCCGTGCATATTACAGTTTTATAAAATCAAATAAAAATTATTTCTTCCGGACAGCTAAATAGCCTGATAAGATTGAGAAACTCAGTTCTTGCGAAGTCCATTATTCATGGCAAACGTCAGAATGTGAGTAATTCCCATCTGCTGAGCTGCTGCAGCTCAGGCCACAAAGTGCAAAGTCCACTTAAGCGGTTTGCAGTTAGCTCTGGGCCCACTATTACTCACTAAAACCAAGCTGGAGCCTTAAAGGAACAGGAGCCCTGGGAGTTCTCAGCTTTCCTCCCCAGCCTCTACCCTGTGCTCTGTCCCTCCTTGGCGAGCGGTCCTCCAAGGATGAAGAATTCTGGGTGTCCCTCCGTGTCTCCCTGCATCCTAGATGGGTACCAGCATCTATCCTGGGGAAACTTATGATGCACACCTTCATTTAGTTAGAAGTGAAAGTATGGTATTCCTCAGTTTAATGAAAACACCATCCCTATTGTATAGTGTGTGACGATCTTTAAAATATCCTTGTTATATAGTGTGATGCAGTATTTTATGTTCCAAAAACATAAGGCCTTTTCTTAGAAAATCAGTTCCTTATGTGTCACATATAAAATGTGTTTGGACCCATGTGTCTATCTCCTGGGCATCCCCGTGGCTTCTAGACATCACAAGGCTGTGAGCTTGTAAACTGAGAAGACTAGATGTATTAATTGAATCCATTTCTTATCACCCATTTTAAAGCTTTGTAAAGTCATTGGAAATCTATGTTCAGCAGTCTGTTCTCCGCCAGATGACAAACTCTTTAGGGGTTGAGGGGGAAAGGCTCATTCTTTTTTTGGAAGCGGTCCACATGTAACATTTAGGAGGATCCTAAAAAAAAAAACCTATTAAAATTACCACTGACAGGTCATAGGTATATTAAATCAGTGTCCTGCTTATTAACTAGGGATTGCCCAGATAACACTGTGGTGATTGCTTTTGAATCTTCTAAACCATGCAATCCCTATAATTATTTTAGGGCCCTTAAAGACGTTGGATCCCCGCATATATGTGAGACACTTATTCATTTTTCCTGTAACATCAGCCTCATTTCTGCATCTCTGTCCTAGTAGTGTTGCGATGATCTCTCTCATCTTGCTGCCTCCATCTTTTCTCGTGTTGAAATCCGTCTTCCACACTCTACCTACTGGTATCGTCATGTCTTTCCTCTGCCTAGAATCTTTAACAGCTGCCCATTGCCTTCAGAGTGAATTCTAAGTTCCTTAAAATGGTTCACAGGGGTCAATGCTCACCACTCTCCATTTGATATGTTATAGTCTTGGAGTCCCAACTCTCTGAGCTTTCTTCACAAACTATAGAAATAGTTGCATGTCCTGGTAAGCTCTTTGCACTCTTTTCTTGTTTAATTCTTACCTACCAAGGTTCACCGTAGGCAGTAACTATTCCTCGAAGCTCTCACCCACCCTCCAAGTATGACTGAGACCTCTTGCCTGTGCTCACACAGCGACTCTGGCATGTCTGCATGAATGAAGGACGTGAGTGCAGGCCTTCTGCTAGAGAGAGAAATGCGGATCAGATGCAGATGCTCAATTTGACCATAACTCTTTGCTCCTTGTGCCCCTGATGCCAACAAGTCAAATTAGAACGTTACAGGCTAACATTTTATTCCCACGTTATATTAGACACATTGTTTCATGGGGTGCATAAACTAATCATCTTCAAAAGATCCGCTGGTAAGGTATACATGATTAAAAGAAATATTTGGAATGTGTTCACCATTGCCATAATTTGTTCGTGCAACTTCTGAATTTTCTTTTCTAATTCCTTACTTTATATTTTACCATTAACTTACCTAATTTCACTCCAGCACTTTAGTTTACTGAGCTCTAATCTTCTTCCACACTTCAAAATGTTTCCAAATGCCATTAATACTTAATCAGAAATATCCTGCTCATGGGGAGAGAAATATGGAAGATTTCTGTAGTATCCTGTTACACAATGGGTTGTGGATTGGCACACTTTCTCTGCAAAGGGCCAGGTTATGTTAATAAATATTTTAGGGACAATTGCTCAGCTCTGCAATTATAATAGGAAAACAACCATGGACAATAAGTAAGCAGATGAGAGTGGCTGTATTCCAGTAAAACTTTATTTACAGAAATAGGCAAACTGGGACCACAGTTTGTCAACCCCTAGGGTCATTTGGAGACTTATTGCAGTTGAAGGAGATTTAGTCAGGCTCTGTTCAGGCACAGAAACATTTTCCAACTGTACATGGTCCTGAGGTACAGACTTTGAAGGCTACTTGCCCCACACTACATAATGCAGTGTTATCAGAGATGGAAGCTGAGGGAATATGATTATTTAAAGCTTCATTTGCTTTCATAACAACTCTCCCAGCTCAGCACACCAAGAGTTACATCCCCAATGAACCTGTAATTTTTGGGTGGGGCTCTGGCACTAAACAATGAGAGCTATGAAAGTGTTCATGCTCTTTAGCAATAGTTTAATTTTTACAAAATATTCCACAGAAAGGACCCCAGGGGAAAAAATCAGTGTGCTCAGTGGCATTTAGAAGAGAAATGTTTATTAACATTAAAAATTTAAAGTAATCCAGTTGGGAAATGGAACAATAGCATGGAAGCTGTCTGTAGAATCTCTTTTATGATAATTATGTGGCTTGTATTGATCTTTGGAAATGTGCACATGAAAAATTACAAGTGAGAAATGTCCAATGCAAAAAATATGTTTATATGATTTCAAACATGTAAAAATCGATATGTATGAAATCTGTCTTTCAATATTCAGCTAATGTCTTTTGAATAAGAGCCTACTATAAGTAAGTTTCTGCTCTAAGCACTAGGAACACAGGAATGAATAAAATAGACCAACCTCCCCACCCTCATGGAGCCAATATTCTTTATGAGAAGGAGACAGATATTGAAGATCAAAGAGACTCCACTTAAAATATTCAGAATTTTAATACCATGAGATTTTTTTTTTCATATTGATAAAGCTGCTTATATAAAAAAGCTTTTCTACCTTTGTTGTTTTTGTCTTTTAGGAATGAGAATTTTCTGATAATTTCATTCAGCCAGAACTTGTTTGGTTCCCACTGTGTGCCAGGTTCTCTTCCAGGCACAGAATATGGTGTGAAGAGAACATACAAACACCCCTGCCCTCGTGGGGCTACTCGAGAACCAGACAGGACATAAGATAAATAAGTAGAATATAGCGAGGCTTACAGGTGGGAGAAGGTGAACTTTTAGATTAAGTGATCAGGAAGGACTCCTTGAGAAGGTGACTTTTGATTAAATAATTCAAGAAAAGGAATGATGCAGTGATGTGGAAGTGTAGAGGGAGATCATTCAGGGCAGAGGGACCAGTAAGTACAAAGGCCCCAGGATGGGAGTGTGCCCTAGTAGTTCAAGGAATATCGGGAGACCTGCAGCTGAGCGTAGCAGGAAATAAGATGCAAGATTGTAACCACATGCAGTCTTTTAAATCACTGTAAGAATGTGGATTTTAAATCTGAATAACAGGAAGACATTGGAGAATTCTGAGCAAAACAGAGGGATGGTCAGGATTGCATTAAAATAGTTCCTGCTGTTGAGAATAGACAGCAGATACAGGGGTGCTTTTAGGAGGCCGTTGCAGTAATCCTGGAGAGATGCTAAACATCTCAAGACCTGCAGACACAGAGGGGAGGGCAGGGGATCAAGGTGTGGCAGGAGCCAATGTTCCCACTGCCAGCACCCACCAGCCGCTAAGGGTGAGATCACTCAGGAGCTGTGACCATTCCTTAACCATTGCTGTATCCCCAGTGGGAGGCACACCATCAGGTACACTCTAGGTGCTTAATTTAGGTTGGTTAAATGTTACAAAACAAAAAGAAACGTGAAACCAAATATCTATTCCGTGGCTGCCTCCTGTTACAAAACACTCTTCTCACCCTCTTGCCTCCATTGTGTTCCTTTGTTTATTGATGAATTAGCACCTTCGGCATGTGTCGATGTTCTAAGAATGCTTCAGTCTGTACTGACCTACATGAAGTTATAGAATAGTAAAGATTCCATCGAACCATTTCTTTCTGTCTCATACCTTTGTGAACTGAAAGTACTGTTACCGCATTTTATTTTTATTTTTGTTGCTTTTTGTTTGCTTGTTTTCTTGTTGGATATTTATTTTATTATCTTTTTAATCTTGATAGATTTAGGGGGTACAGTGTTTTTTGTTACATGGATGAATTGTATAATGCTGGAGTCAGGGCTTTTAGTGTAACCATCACCAGAATGGTGGACAAAGCTTAAGACTGATTGTTGCTGAATGTATTTTTTTTTTCAGGGAACAACTTAATTCGTTATTGAAGACGTATAACATATTTTATGGGAACCAGAAAAATCTACATATTTTATATGATCAGGTAAGCTCATAGAAGAAATACAATGTGGTTTGATTCACAAAAAAATATGGGGGAGAAACAATGGAATGTTTAACTTGATTATGATTTTTATTTTTAGACTACATCACAAAAGTCCCAGGCTTGGGACATTTGTGACTTTCTAGGCATTTTTGAGATAGGAAAACATTTTAAAACAATCTTAATGACATGTTCTGTTTTAAAAATGGAGTATGAATATCTTTTGAATAGCAATTCCACTAGAAATCTATCATAATACTTCCTTACAAATGCACCAGGATGCATAAAAAAAGATGTTCTTTGAGGCATCATTTGTAATGGAGAAAATTTGAAGATATCTTAAGTCTCTACCAATGGTGGATCATTCAAATCCTGACATATCTGTAACATTGAGTTTTTAATTTGGTCGTTAGATTCAATCACTGTGTACTATATCATAATAATTCTTCAATGTGTGTCGATATTCTAAGAATGCTTCAGTTTTCAATGACCTACATTAAGTTAAAGTGATAAAACAGTAAAGATTTCATTGAACCATTTCTTTCTATTTTATACCTTTATGAACCGAAAGTATTATTATTGCATTTTACTTTTGTTGGTTTTGTTTGTTTGTTTGTTTGTTATTATCATTAGAATTTTCTACTCCTGACTTAAACCTTCAAATCCGATGGCACAGCATGGACTTTAGGCCACCAAGATCTGGCTTAAATCTGCAGTTTGGACAGATGGAAATTTACAAAGCAATCTGGCCTTTCCTACTGAGCTTATATGATTAATTCAATTGGAATTTCAATTACTTTCCCAAATTTGATAATATACTGAAGCAAATCACTACTCACTTTATAAAGAAATGGGCCTAATTTTAAATTATTTAAATATTGCCCTATATCCTAGATCTTTAATATATGTAATTGTAAAAATATAAAATTTAGGAAAAAGTTAAAGGTTTAGGAAAACAATGATTTATACTTTAACTGAACTCTTTCCACAGAGTTCATGCTGTTAAGTTTGCTTCCTTCAGGAAAATGTTTGAGTTTTGGTGCCACAAACATTTAAGTTGAGGCATGTGCTTTCCAGTTCTGTAAATCAGTGCTCTATTTACAATAAAAAAGTTATTTAATTTTCAAATAAATATTTTAATGTTTTTATATAATTTTTTAAACTATATGAAGTAAAGTGTACAGTGAGGATATCAGATTGCTTAATTTTTCAATTTTTACACACTGGTCAACAAAGTTATAATCCAAAATTTTCCAAATCTTCTGACTTAGTAAGAAATGATGGACGCTGTCAAAAGGAGCAACACATGCATGCCAATATGTGGCTTTCTCCATCTCTGGTTCATCAATTAATCAATGAATTAAACAAATATTTATTGAGTGTCTACCACATGCCAGACACCATTCTAAAAGCTGCAGATACAGCAATGAAGAAATGAGCCAGAGGGTCCTGCTTTCTTGCTGCTCACGTTCTATGTAGTGGAATAGACAGACAGGAAACCAAGAGGCGACACGTATAGTGTGTCAGGTGGTGATAAGGGCTGTGGAATCAGGGAAGAGGCTCAGGAATCGAGAGGGGAAGGGGAAGAGGGTTTTTGACCAAAGACTCTGAAAGACGTGAGGGATCAAACCACGCAGAAGTCTGTGGGACATCCAGGCAGGGATGGTAGCAGGAATACAGCAGGAATACTTCTTTGTTTGTATGGTGTTTCCTTCTTTTTTTATACTATACTATTTCTAATTTAAAATAAATTCTTCAAATGCTACTGATTTTACAAAAATATTTCCATAAGGTTTTGCATTTACAGTGTGTTTTCACGTACAATATTTTACTTGTTCTGTGTAATAACTTTGTGAGTTACATTTTTTTCTGTTCAGAAGTGAGGAAACAGCTGCTAAGTCTCTCAATAGCTGTTTCTTCTGATTTCTAGTTTAGTATGATTTTTAAATTTGCTTTAATTTTAAATTAAACAGAATTATAGAATTAACATTCCACGTAATCGAAGAATCAGAGTTCAGAAAACATTTTAACATACTGTGCCCTCTGCTGGACATGCCATAACCATTATAACTTACTTTGCTGACATAGCTGTTTTCAGAAATAAAAAAATGTTTTAAAATTAGAATTATTTTTTAGGTGAATTTTGAGAAGCCAAATAATCTACCTTGATTTTTTTTTAACATGTTAGTATTTCTTTGGGACTTAATTTCTACATCTTCAGTTCATCTTCAGTTAAAACATTTACACTATTTAAAAATAATACAAAAGCAATTTTGCGGGATGATTGGTTTCTTCCTTAGACTGAAGATGGCAAACTAATTGTTGAAGGAATGCTGGACATTTTCTGGGGAGTCAAACGACCTATACAGCTGAAAATACAAGATGAGAAGCAAATCCCTTCTTTTACGATGTTGAGGTCACCAGACTTCCTTTCCAGTGGAGGGTAAGCCGTCTTTCATGTTTTTAATTCATTAGAAGACTATCTTTGTGTCTACTTTTATTGTATGCACTCTTAAAGAGGGAAGCTTTAGCTTTCGCATAAGTGCTTATATGCAATCTCATTTAATCCCCCGGCTACTCCATGAAGATGATGTTCAGAAACCAGTGTTCTTTGAAGTTAGGTACTTGGTACGAGATTCCCAAAGTACAACGTGGCAGGACCGGACTGGCTCAGTCCTGCAGGCTGCAGGGCCTGTGCTCTCGGCCCCTGCTGTATTGCATCTCTCCTTCACTGGAAAAGACACAATGAAAGGCAGAATTTGGTTAGCCCTGCCTACTCTCCCCCAAAATTTGTAAATTAGAGGGGATAAAATTTAAATTTCTCCTCTCCTTGGAACAAAGGGCTCTTACTTAATTATGTTCTATCCAATTGCCCTGATCCCGTTCAACAGAACACTTCAAAGTTAAATAAACACACAAAACTGTTCCCTTTGTGGGTTTATGGAACTGCACCTTGGTATCCAATTTGGACTGACTTTTTCGTTACCTCTTACAATTTTTAGAAAAATTAATAAATATTCTCAGCAAGAATCATACCTACAAAAGTTTCTTTCTTTCTTCCTTCTTCTTTTCCTCCCTTCCTTCCTTCCTCTCTTTCTTCCTTCCTTCCTTCCTTCCTTTGTAGTCCTTAACTTTCCGATTCATTTCCCCTTTGTACATACATTGAGATAGCAAACCTTCTCTTCCTACCATTCATCCTCCCATCCATTCTCAGATTAGTTGGAGTTCTATCAGAAGGAAGGATGGAGAAAGAGCTGCCACGACAATTTTCCCTCTCTGATCTCTGGCCACAACTAAGGAAAACAAGATATCCCCTTTAGGGAAGTCTGCTTTTCCTTTGGAGAAAATATTTAAGCTCCACAGTGATTTTCACATAAGCTGCCAACATTTTCTAAACATGACGCTCCAGCAATGCTAAACATTTTGCAATTCCCTACACATATCAGGTAGTTTCTTGCTCTCCTGACTCTCTGCCTGGAAGTCTACTGGCTTTGTGACCCCCATTTGCCTGAGTCTCTTCTCACAATCCTTTAAGAATCAGATCAAGTAACATGTTCTCCAAAAAGCTATTTCTGACCCTTAGGTCTATACTAGGTGCACTGACAAATTTTCTGTGTCACGTAAAGAGCACGAAGTCAATTATATTTTTATGCACCTATCTCCCCTCTCTATAGTGCGAGCTTTTCAGTGGTAGGGAGTGTGCCCTGTTCATTTCTGCATCCCAATGCTCAGCAGTGTGCCTGGCACAAAGAGGGGCTTCAAATTATAGTATCAAGTCCCCAGAAGCCTGTGGTTAAATTACCTCTGCTTTGCTGTGACAACTCTTGTCTTTCTATCTGCCTTGTCTGACTAGTCTCCCAAGCAAGCTCAGGATTGCCAATGAGCTTGGGGTCCAGGGCTTAGGGAAGAGCAGGAGGCAGGCTGTGGCCTTAGGCCACCCAAGGAAGCCTTGTGTTCCTCACTTCAGGTACCAGGTGACTCATGGGGCTGATGATCTACATGTCTAGGAGCAGCACTTAAAAGGAGAAATTACCCAGGGGCCCTGCTTTTAGCAAACTGTACAAAATATAAATTCAGAAAATTAGCTATCATACTTTATCTTACCTAAGAACTCATCACAAAGTTCTCTGGGCAGCCAGCTCCTTTTGATGCATTTTAATATTTTGATTCATGAAAACTTAAGTATGGAGAATGAAAGGAAGATGTCAAAGAGATGAAGTAAGGCACTTAAAATATCACATTAAGCTGTTATTATTTTGAGGCTATTTCAAGATATTTTTAAGTTGTTTATTTTTAATTGACAAATAATAATTATATATATGGGGTACAATGTGATGTTTTTATATATGTATACATTGTAGAATGAGCAAAAGAGGCAAATTGGCATATCTGTCACCTCAAATATTTATCATTTCTTTGTGACGAAAACATTAAGAAATCCTCTTTTAGCTATTTTGAAATATACAATATATTATTATTAATCAAGGTATTTTTTTTTAATTTCTTAAATTCAAAACACATGTTCCCAGCAATTCTGAATTTCGGGATGAATTTCAAGAGCCCAAGTAGACAAGGTAATATTGATGTCTCTCCATTTACTGTAGCAGATTATAAAATCACATCCTCATGACACACCTGGAGCAGTCCCCAACCTTTTTGGCACCAGGCACTGGTTTCACGGAAGACAATTGCTCCACAGACCAGTGGAGAGTCAGGGGCGGCCGGAGATGGGGAGGAGCAGCTGTAAATACAGATAGAGCTTTGCTGGCTGTCAGCTTTTTCTGACGGGCAAGAATTGGCAGAAAAAAATTTCACTCCTTTTACATGCACACAGACTCATATACACACAAGAGCAGCATTAGATTCAGTTATTAGCCAAGAATAGTTCATGAGAATCAGCGGAACATCCAGGCAGACAGGTATGGCATAATTTGGAATGACTTTTCCCTGGCCTCTGGTTCTCTAATGGGGTCCCTTAGCCACCTAAGGTCCTTTTTTTTTTCCTTTTTCCTTTCAACTCGATCCTAGACACCCTTACTCTGGTTGCCACCCCCAAGGTAACATTTATTTAAATTCTGAGCCTCATATTCAAATGTATAAAGAAATGGACTTTTCCTTATTCTTGAACTTCTCCCATGTTCCTTTTCCCATACTGGGCATCTGGAGGCAACACTTACACCTCTGCTCTTTTAGGACCACAGATTTGATGTCCCAGTGGGTGAACACAGAGTGAATGATGTGGAAGTTGTCTATTCAGCTGCAGGGAAAGCTGCAATCGTGTGTGTGTGTGTGTGTGTGTGTGTGTGTGTCTCAGTTCACCCTTTGAGAGAATTGTCAGTTTTGTCATGCTAGTTTATTTTAATTATGTTTGAAATGAGTCACACTGAGGGAGTGGTAGGAGCTTAAAAATAAATCAGTTTGTTTGAGCTCTGACCACTTGTTATCCTTTTTGGAAAGAAAGGTTTCTATGGGCAGCACTTTGATCTTTCAGATCTATTCCAAGTGTTTTGGAAATTTTGCATTAATAAAAAGAAAAGAACAGCCTCTTTAAGGTTATGTTTGCATACACTATTTTTCCATTGCTATTGTTAATACCTTTCCAAAGTCAGATTTTGCATATTTTTAACAAGTCATGGTAGAATGACATTAACAGCAGAAACTGGACAGGTGTACATTTGAATAATGTCAATAGTGTTTTTTTTCCTACAACAAAGGTAGGGAAGCAATTATATTCTATTTGTCTGTCAAATTTCTACCTCCTTTTAATTTGGCAACTCTTAGAAAACTTCCCCACAGTTGAAATTTGCAAATGGTTTACATCCTGAAGTCTGGTCACAGCAAGGCACACAGTCCTATGTCTGGGCAAGTTAACCTATTAATATTTGATGTTACATAAGTTCTAACCAGTTTTCTCTTGAAAACTCTGGATAACTGCCCTCAAGCTTAGTCATGTGCACAGTTGGGTGACACTTCAAATTGTACAATGCAGAGCTGAAAACTGGTGTGTTCTGATGTAAAAGTTAGGGAGGAAAAGGAACTAAACTCTGAATATCACGAGCTGTGTTTGGCCCTGTATTCGCGTGCCACCACAAAGCTGTGAGGAAGGGAGGAGGGCAGCTGCCACAGCTTCCAAAGTCACCAAGAATCGGTCTGTCACTCTTGGTGCTCTCGTCTTCCCCCGTGTGAACACAGTGTCAGGTTGTGTTGTGTTCTTAGTTTCTGTTTTTCACTAGAGTTCTGTCCTTTCTGTTGCTAACCCTCCTTCTATGATACTTGTACCTGCCCCCTTTTGATTGTAAACCTGCTATCGATTGGAGAAAATGGATAATTCTATCTGCCTTAAGAGTAATGAGATTCTGAGTCAGGACCTAATAGTTCTCTTTTGAGTTAAAATTATTACCTATCTTTGGACTTGATGACATTATTTTTGGATTGGCTAAATTCTGGATAGTAAAGCTTGCTAGAAATTTAACAAATATATGAGAATTGCCTTATATAATTCATAAGGCTCTTGTGAAAGTCAAATGATAGAATAGCTTTCAAAAGAATTCAAAAGTGAAGGGGAAAAGGTTGATTGTTTTAATATTCATTACTGTTAGTATATATATATATATTTTTTGAGACAGAGTCTTGCTCTGTTGCCCAGGCTAGAGTGCCTTGACGTCAGCCTAGCTCACAGCAACCTCAAACTCCTGGGCTCAAGCGATCCTCCTGGCTCAGCCTCCCGAATAGCTGGGACTACAGGCACACGCCACCATGCCCGGCTAATTTTTTCTATATATTTTTAGTTGGCCAATTAATTTATTTCTATTTTTAGTGGAGACGGGTCTCACTCTTACTCAGGCTGGTCTTGAACTCCTGAGCTCAAACGATCTGTCCGCCTCGGCCTCTCAGAGTGCTAGACTATTAGTATTAATAAGTAGTTTTTGTTGCCACCAGTGACATTTGGGTAGAGTTAATGCCACAAATTCCCTATAGGTGAATATTTTTCGTCATAAGGAAAACAGACATTATAAAAGAGATTCTCAGATAATAGTGTCCATTTGCTCAGAGGGATCCAGGAATGCTTCAATCCCTAATGGTTTCTGCTCCAACATGAATGAGATGGTTACAGATAATGGTGATTATGATGATGATGACAATGAAGATGAGGATAATTATCATGATTTTTAATGTATATTGAGTGCTTACTCTATGCAGGTCACTATTTCAAGAATTTTATACACATTAATTCTTTTAATCCTCACAACGATCATATCCTACCTCATACTATTATCATACCCATTTTACAGATGAGGACACTGAGACACTGAAAGGATAAGTAACTTGTTTAAGGCCATATAAATAAAATAAAAATGAGTGTTCCCCGGATATAAAAATAAGCATTTGTCAGGATTTATTTATTCTGAGCACTAGAATGCATCAAATGTTGCTAGTATTCTGTACAAAATCAATTTTCTAGTAAAAAAAGTTTATCATATATTTTCCTTCCTTGTAAACTGCATTCTACATAATAGGCAAGGGCCTCAAAGATAGGTACAATATTTTGAAGCCACTCTACCTAACAACACTTTGAATACAATAAACACTCAATACATATTGGCAGAAGGACACTTTTATGACTAAACTTTCCTAATAGTATTATGAAATATCTTTATAATGATTGATCATGTTGGTTTCTGCTAATTCCATTTGGACATTTTACAGAATATAGAATATGTAACCTTGTGTTTCACTGTGTAACTGAATTATTGTGTCAAGATGACAAGATATGCTTTTTTAATAGTACAGGAAGTGTTTAAAACACATGCTGATCACTCTGGTGTGAATACAAGTTTAATAATATCATAAAATGTTACAACTTCATGATATATCTATCTACCAAGGCCCACAAGTAGCACTATATTAATATTATAAATCTGAATACCATCCTAAGCCTCCATATGAATGGAACTGATGTCATTTACAAGGTTTGTTGCTTTTCAGGAGAATGACACGCTGGGGGGAATTTGATGATCTTTATCGTATTAGTGAGATGGACAGGACCCAGATTCCAGTGTCCGAAACAGAGAATTCCCAGGAAGGTCAGTATCCACATAAAGTATGACTCTTAAATGTTTCCCTGACATCTAACCACTTTTACACGCCACTAATCAATAAACCCATTATATATATATTTTTTTTTAAACTGTCTTAGAAGCATAGAATTTAAATCACTACAATGCTTATATGATGCTTAAGAACTTTGCTATATAAAAATATGATTTTTTAAAAATTACATCACCACTTAGATTTATTAGATTAGGGAGAACTAATGGTTTGAATAAAGTTTGTGTTCATAACATTGTTCAATATTTTCCCCAAGGATTAAGATCATTTATTATTCTCAGTAGCTTTATATGTTAGACCAAGCCCCTTAGACCTAACCCTCTATCTTTTCAGAAGTCAAACATTTTAATTAGTTAATAGATATTTAAATAACATTGCTTCTCAGAGAGAAGCAGATATGCTGGAGTCTGTTCATATATGATGGAGTTATTTCAAAGATTTATTTAAGAGTGAGAAATTTACTTAAGTATGAAAGATTCATATCAAACTTGGCAAACCAATAAGAAATGCCAGTGCCTGTGATATGCACCATTTGTAGTTGTAATCATAAGGATTATGATGTGATAGTAATCATAATGATGTTGATAGCTATAATCTGCTGAGACTCAGGCATGATATCTTGTATTTTACATGGACTTTTGATGTAACTAACTATCATATAAACAGATTCAAGGAGGAGCTGATGCTGGTAACTGAAGCTGGAAGTGGGGGTGGGCACAGGGCTCATGTACCTGAACTGGGCTGTGACATCACCAGGCCAGGTCAGACTGAACCAGGGTGTCCTGCTGGCATTAACTTCATAAACCTAACAACCACTCCCGGCATTAGTTGTTTAGTTGTTGTTTTTGTTTTTGTTCTTTTAACTATTCTCCATTTTGCCTCCTCTGCTGTCTCTATAAGAACCTAGATCATACATAATGTTCCTTCCAGGTTTACCTTATTTTGCTTGGATTTATAGGATCTTAACATCTTATTATATATGGGCCCTTCCAATTATCTCTTTAAAAATACCCATTAAACCCAAGGGAATCCCAATATTTTAGCATTAAAGACACTATAAAAAATCTATTTGTATTTTAGCACCAGCGCTAGAGAAAGACTAAATACTTCATGCCTGTTTGATGATACTCTAATTATTATAGAAAATGATTTAAAATCCCAAAGTAAAGTAGAGCACAAATGCCACCAGATGGCCCTCTTATTATGTAACAACATGCTTAGTTGAGGATATTGGAAAAGGTGCATCTATCAGCTGGATATGAGCAGAAAAGGGGGAGGAAGGCAGAGTGGAATCTTCTGCATCTTGGGCTAGTAATACATTCTAGCGTTTCCCAATTCCATTTAAAAACTCTCTGCCCACCCAATAGATACTAGGTAAGTACAATGCTATGCTATAATTATATATTCTAAAATCTGCTATAGAAATTGTAATCACTCAATAAACAAATTTTGACTAGTAGATTATGGATCATTGTTGAGTATACATAAACCGATGAGAATAATAGAATAGTGAGCAATAAAGGGGAAAAGTCATTCATATACTTCTGGAATGTTCTGGGAAGACTATTATATGAATTATCTCTGTGATATATTACTAGTAGGCACTAGTCCAAAGCATCCTATTCCTTGTTTTTTTCTTTTTTTGAGACAGAGTCTTTCTTGCCCTATCACCCCAGCTAGAGTACCATGGCATCAGCCTAGCTCACAGCAACCTCCCAGGTTCAAGTGATCCTTCTGCCTCAGCCTCCTGAGTAGCTGAGACTACAGGCAGGTGCCACTACATCTGGCTAATTTTTTCTATTTTTAGTTGAGGTGGAGTCTCACTCTTGTTCAGGCTGGTCTCAAACTCCTGGGCTCAAGCAATCCTCCCACCTTGGCCTCCCAGAGTGCTCAGATTACAGGTGTGAGCCACCGCGCCCGGCCTCCTTTTGCTTTTATAAAAGATGGGAACAAAATTATTTCAAGGCTCTACAGACCACATAAATGGCTTCTCAAGGGTCTTTCTATAGTTTTGTAGGGAAAATAAGGCCCAATGTCTGGTTGTTTTTAGGGTAGGCCCAATGAACTGAGAGCCAAAGTAAAATAGGGATCCAGACCTGCTTCTGCCATTGATAAGTACGGTGTCCGTGGAAAGCCACTTCAACTCGCTGTACTTTATCTCAACTATGGGAGGTCGTACTCTAATAGAGTATCGGGTTTCATGTAGCTCTAATATTCTGAAATGCCATATGATGCACTCCCCTCAAAATAAATTAAGATTGAAAGAATGCTCAAACACCAAACATGTGATCATCGTGATCATTTCTTAAGAGACCTAAGAATTTCATATAAGACACTGGGAGAATTTGCTGAGTGAGTCTCAAACAACATTTAATAAGTAAACCTATAGCTAAGCAGTGGACTATAGTGCCTTTAAACAGCCAGGAAATAGCAATATTCCTAAAATTAATGAGAACATATGCAAATCCACCCAGGATGCAAGAAGATAGGCAGCTAAATGATATGGGCTTATAACCTTTATTCTTCCCAGACTATTTACCTTACCACAGCAGCACTCTGCAGGCACCTGCGAGTGAAGAGCCAGACTCCCCTCTGCTCTACAGGACCATGAGTGAAGCCACTCTGGTGAGGAAAAGGAGGAGTTCTCCAAGGATGGACAGAAAAGACAGACAGAACCACAGGGCCTCTATTAACGGACACTTCTATAACCAGGAAGTGAGTGATAATCCCATCAATGTAATTTAAAATAATGTTGCCTATTGCACTAACAATACCACTCAATTTAACTTAGAATTAAAATTAATAATAACAATAGTCTAACATTTACTGGGCACTCCATATGTTCTAGGTATTAAACTAAGTGTTTTAAATATATTTTTAATGAATTATCTCATTCATCACTGAAACAATCCTACGAAGCAGGTACCATTATTTTCTGTACTTTACATATGAGTTAATTGAGGTTCATGGAGGTTAAGCAATTTGTCTCGGGTCACACAACTTTGAAGTAGTAACTCTGAACTTGAACTCTTGTCTGGCTCCAGAATGCAAGTCCTTAACCAAGGTGACAGGTGAATTCCACGTAAGTGGCAGGCGCTGTGCCACGCATTAGAAACATACAGATGAGTCAGCTGACACCTCTGCCAGTGTGGAGCTCAGGGTGTGGGAAAGGAAACCAACATGCCAACAATAACAATGTCAGAATATGTAAGGGCTATGATAGAGGTTGGTTCAAAGGGCATTTGGACATTAACATTTAAATTTTAAAAAAAAAGAGTCAGCCACAAGCCTGTTTATTCTCATAAATCAAACTTCTTATTTTGCCATATTTCCTCCAAGTCTTATACCTACCTACACACATATCATTTTTAATACAAGTGTAATTGTAGTTTAGATACAATTTATATTCTGATTTTTCATTGAATATGTGTTAAATGTATATGCGACTTCCATAGTACATGTAAGACATTTTGTTTTTCGGAAGGTAGGAAACATAGCACCCTCATTTTCCAGAACTCGAATAGTTTTCATGTCATTTACTGTAATCATCCTTCATTCATTCACTTAACACACAGAGAGCTTACACTGTGCCTGGGCCCTCTGAGCTCTTTGATAAGAAATGGTAACTCATTTTTCTCTAGCCTTTTTCCTGTAGGGCTTTCTGCCTTATTCTTTTTTCTTCCACTCTTGGGAGGGCATCAGTAGTGTGCCTTTGGAGTCTGGTGGGGGGAGACCTCCCTTCTTGATTAATTCTTTGTTCAAATTAGACATTTTTTTGGTTCAAGAATCATCTTCCTACTCTCTTATTTGATAAATGCAGTCATTGAGGCCTCGAGATGTCAAGTGAATTGACAAAGTTAGAGTTAGTAGACACTAGGATCTAGGTCTCCTGAATCCTAATCTAATGTTATTGTCATTCTCCATGAAGCTCCTTCATATAAACAGCATCAAACCACACATCCAGCATACTCTCACCTTAGTGCAGAATGAATGTCTGAGTCTTCAGGGCTCTGCAGAGCTCATAAGTGTCACAGAACAACTCATCCATGCTCTAAAATGTCCACAAATATTGAACTTGTTCATACATCCTTATAAAAGTTTATCCCAAACATCCTCCATATAGCTTCTCAGAAAATTTATTTATAAACCCATATCTTTACTCGCACAAATGCCATGCATATATATACTTTGATGGTTATTTACTGATATCCCAATTCTAGGACACATCTAATATTCCAATGAGCCACCCCAAGACCATGCATCTCCATATCTGCTGAACCCACCCCACTTCTACAGAGTCTTGGAACACTTGGAGATTGCACATATCAATGCAACAGGTGGAAACAAACCTTTACTTAACATTCTTTTGTATTTTTAAATACTCATCTCATGACTTTCTTTCTTACTTGCTGCTACCTAGTCAACAAGACGTTTTCCCTTTTTTATGTTCTGGCATATACGTAGCTGTATTTCTTCCAGGTTGAGGGTCATAAGTTGTACATATACCATCTATTACCTACCTGTGAGTCTCCATTTGCTATTTTTAAAAAATTTCAACATATATCACCTGTATCAAGAATTTAAAATCAATTTTATCCACTTATGATTGTTACGAGAATGAAGTTAGTTAATATTTATAAATGGTTTGGAATCATTCTTGGTACATAGGACTATGCCAAATCGATAATTTGAGAATTCTATGACATCCTTTGGAATAATATCATCACTTTCAGGAATTATATATTCGGCCCACTAATCAGTAATTTACTTTTATATTGACTTACCTAAACAGATAGTTCAGCCCTTGCCTAAGCACGAGCATGTTTTAATTCCTGTCCAGATTTGTAACCAAGAAACACTTATAGCTGTCCCCTGGCATCTTCAGGGCATTGGGTTCAGGACACCTCCCCCCAAAAACACACACACAGATACTATAATCACAGATGCTCAAGTCCCTTATATAAAATGATGTAATGTTTTCATGTCACCTACACACATCCTCCCATATACTTTAAATTATCTCTATAATTTATAATATCTAATATAATGTAAATGCTATATAAATAGTTGTCATACCGTAGTTTTTATTTTTATTATTTTTATTGCTGTATTGTTGTTTCTTATTGGTTTATTTTTCAAATATTTTTGATCTTCTGTTGGTTGAATACACGGGTGCAGAGGGCAGACTATACAATATATGACAATCCACTCAAACAACTACAATGGGCCAGCATTTCCCGAAGTGTGTTCCATTGGCTATTAATATGTATTACATTTAAAAGGGATTTTATTTATTTTAAAATAAAGACAATGATCAAATTGTGAGTAAAGCATCCATGGTTATAGGTTTGTTATGATAGTTTTTATGGTACATTACTAATCCCTGAGAAGAATGTCCCAAATTTATCTGATCATGGAAACTTTTTGCCATGTATCATCTGAAAGGCTGACTCTTGATTAGAAAAACTTGTAGGAAACATTTTCCTAGAGCCTCAATTGAAAGTACTTTTACACCAACCCTCAGTTCAGAAATATGTTGAGCCATCTGAAATTGCCAACACTGGAACTTTTCTGACTTACCAAAATGCAGTTGCTTCATATGGTTCAAACTAAAAGCAATTTAGAACTATTATTCTCAACCAGTAGGAAGGCATGACACATGAGTTTGAAAAAGCCTATTCACGTTGCTTTTAGTTTGTTTTTGGTTATAATATTTGATTTATTTTGAAATCTTAAACTACCCTGAAGAGGTATGTGATTACCTGGTGAAAATGTCCTGATCATCCTCAAATGATGTGTTACCTGACTTACTCTCTAAATAATATAAAGCTTCTTAAAAAGATACATAATATTCAACAACGACAAAGAAAAGCAAAAACAAAAAATCAAATATTTCTAAACAGGTGACCTCGTTTTCTGTTTTTGTTTTTGTTTTTTTTTTGCCCCATGGGAAGACCAAAGTTCAAGGTAATGACTGTTGTGAGTTTGATATAATTTTAAGGACCGATATGACAATTCTTTTTTCTAGACATCAATTTTTACTCCAGCCTTTGGATCAGAAACTAAGGTCAGAATAAACAGTAACATGAGGACTGAAGAAGTAATAAAGCAACTTCTCCAAAAATTTAAGGTAATCTTTATCACTAAACTGAGCTATAAATATCTTATATATAATTTAACTGCAGACAAATGAATGCATTCTTCTGAAAAACTCTATGAACGTGTAAATCTAAATTGGATGTTCAGTTCTGAAGGATTCTTTCTTGTGTATAAGACCATTTAGTAACTATTCCCTGAGAAATTACATTATCCCCAGGGGAGCAGAGGAGGTTTTGCTTCTGAATGTGAAAAATGGAAGTGAAGAAACAGACGCATAATTTGAGTCTAGTCAGCTTAGAAAACATCATATAGCAACAAAGAATTCATGTTTGTTCATTTTTTTTCCATTGACAGATTGAAAATAATCCCCAGGATTTTGCTCTTTACATTATTTTTGCAACAGGAGGTAAGAAAGCTTGATCACTCTTTGTACCTGATCCAGCGTTTTAGGGATTTCTGCCCATGGGAAGGCAGGAGGGAGGTTGTTTACTTCGTTCTGTGGGAAAAAGGGAGAAAGGGTAGGAGGGAGGGAAGGAGGAGGGGGAGGTTTAGACCATTATTTAGATTCTACAATTTCAGGAAAGGTAACCTAAGAATAATAAGAGTTTATGATACAAAAGAGTCTGCTCATTAGCCAGACACTAAATTATCTGAATGGAGACCAGCACCCCTGGGAATCCATAGAGGGTTCCCCAGGAATTGCTAGGCACCCTTGTCTTTGCTCACCTCTGTACTTCTGTCTTTTGGGCTTTCACTTCTTGCTCTGGCTGTTATGGGATTCACGATTTCACACCTGTTCTCTCTCTGGGACCCTGTTACTGCCTCTTTCTTAGCACAGGGTCTGACAGGCTGCGGCAGTGCTCTGCCTTCCTCAGTAGAGAGGCATATTCGGAACCCGGTGACGGGGTCAGAGGTTAGGAGCAGAACACTGGGGAGGCACTGTGTGTGGCATGCTGGCAACAGAGCGGGACGGATTAGAGGATATAAGGCGATACTGAAATGAAAATTTTTAAAACCTCACAAATGAAAAAAAAATTACTGAGGCATGTTGCTTTACAAAAGGCATGAATAGAACTGAAGATTTATCTGAACATGCTAACCAAAGCAAGTTTGAATTCTTGGAGATGCTAAGTCAAACCTTGAGGTATAGTAAGAGAAGTAAGTCCATTTTTAGTCCGTTCAAATGTTTTCATCTCAATTTACTTTTTTGAGTGAGTGCCTCCTCTTGTAGGTGCTTTTCAGATCTTATTTCTTTCCATATCAACTAAAGAAAGAAAATGAATGGGAAAATTATCTTCCTTCTTTTCCTCTAGCGTGAACTCCTGACTGTGGGTGACTCTTGTTTTCCTTTGCAGAACAGAGACGGCTAAAGGAGACGGACATTCCCCTACTGCAGCGGCTCCTACAGGGCCCTTCCAGAAACAACGCTCGCATTTTCCTCATGGATCAAGATGCAGAAGAGATTAGCAGTGATGTACGGATACTGTCGCCCTGCATCTATCTTTGCTTCCCTTCTGACTCAGCACCTCTCACATAAACGCTCTGCTTTTCTTTTTTCTCTTCCTTTCTTAGGTGGCTCAGTACATTAACTTTCATTTTTCTCTCTTGGAATCCATTCTTCAAAGATTAAATGAAGAAGAGAAAAGAGAGATTCAACGAACAGTAACAAAGTAAGTCAAGAGCATGCACGCTAGGTACTTTAATAGGTTCAATGCACAAAACTTGTCCAATTTTTAATACTCTTTCTCTTCATTTTCAGATTCAATACAGAAAAGGCTATTATCCTGAAATGTCTTCAAAGTAAACGGGCAGTAAAAACAGAGACTACGGTTTAGCAGCACAGGCCACTATTGCTAAAACACTTCAACAAAGAGAGATATTACTATTTGGCGAATGCATAAAATCTGTACTTGCATTCATACAAATATATATGACCTCGAATCTGTAGAAAATTGAATGTTGGAAAAGCTTGTTTCTCCCTGAAGTGATGAAGTTAACTAGGGTTCACAACTGGACTAAAATGAGCTTGAATTTAGTTTCAGTAACTGAAATAAGCCTGGATACTGTGTATTCCAGATTTCTTTTCTAGTAAAACATGTAATGAATCCAAATATAAATGATGTCTTCGAATACGCAGATTAATCTTCTTTTAGCTTGAACTCTCAAGAGAGCTGAAACATCATCAAGCAACTCAGAAATGACTCAGAAGTAAAAGCTGCCAGATCTTGAAATAAAAAAGAAGTGCATTTTCACACTGTCAAGGAATCTGATGGCGACAGTGTTTCACAGCTCCTTGAAGACTCTGGCATTTTCATAACATCTAGGACTATCTTTACATGGGGAGGTGACTTCTGGCTATCCGTGACATCAGAGCTGTCTGTCCTTTGGGAAGGAAAAGATTATGGACTCTGTTAAAAAATCCAAATTGTATTTTCTCAACCTGGGTCCTTTTTGTTTCTCTCTCTATTCTACTGATGACTTCCCAAACTATTCTTAAGCTTTTTTTTAAAGGTTAATCAAAATCGTTTTCTTTCTTTATTTTTCCAAACAAATATACCACAGATACTTAATATACTGCATCGGCTAAAACAAAACTTGGTCCACAAGTACCTATTGGTTGCTGAATGAATGCAATGAATAAAGCAAAGCTGTTGTAGCTGAAGCTAGACAGAGAATCTGGAGTTTTACCTCCTGGCACCTTTCTTATTCTACAAGATGGATCTCAAGGTACTTACAGGTCTGCTTAACCCATTTGAAAAAGCACTGAGAATGAAGAAATGCCACAAGTATCATCTATGATTTCACTGTGAACTCTGTATCAAAATGGAGTTTTATGTTGTATTCTTCCATTCGCTAAGCTAATTTCATTTGCATTCCTAATAAGCATTGTAGTAAATTGTTTGATCCCATTACATGTACAGAAGAATAGTTGGAAGATTAATTATCAATATTAAAATCTGAAATATTTTTCAGACAAAGGTATTACTTCTCAGTATCACCAAAACCTAAACTGGATGAAAATAAAAGTATATTATGGCCTTTTCAATCCTAGGAAATCTCTCTCACTAAGTAAAGCAGAGGCTTATCTTTTTATCTATTAATTAATAAGAAAATAGTCTCATCTCACTAAAATAGGACAAATGTAATAGTTAAAATTCATAACACTATAAAATTTATAGTGTCAAGTACCTGCCATAAACATGATAAAAGATTAATCTTTAATAGATAGAAAGTCTATAAATTGCATAAGAAAAGTACCAAGCCTTGCACAGAGAAAAAAAAGAAGGTAGATGGTGTAGAAAAAAAAATCACAGAAGAGGAAATACAAATAGCAACTAAATGTATGAAACAAAACTATCTTAACAGTGATCAACTGTATTAATCTGTATCCATTCAGGAGACAGAATCCATGCAGTAATTTAAATAGGGGAAATTTAACCTAAAGAATGATTAAGCTGTAATAGGAAAGTGAAGATAAAGGTGGAAAGAGAACTCTAAAGGGTACCCTAAGGCTGAGGGAGAGAACTCTAAAAATGAAAAGCTTAGAACAGGGGTTCTGAATTCACTGGAGAAGGTGGGGTTATAGCCCACGGGATAGGAGAAGTTTGCTGGGTTGCCCCGGGGCAGAGCAGGACCGCAGGTGCCAGGCAAGCAGGTACAACCCTCTGGAGGGTAGATGACCTGAGGCAGGTGGGCAGATGTGCAGAGGAACGTGGGGTTTGCTAAAGGAGGAGGCAGGGGTGCCACGCCAGGCTCTGCTGGGACTGAGAGCTGGGGGGGCCTCCTTTGCAGGAACCTACTGCAGCTCTCAGTGTGATTCGGGGTGGGGCATCTTTGAGGCTGGGTGGGACAAAGGTGGGGCAAGTGGCTCCCTAGTTGGCCTGCGTCACAGGACCGTCTCTGTGAGTGTGCAGCCAGCTGGCCGTGACTGGAGCAAGAGGACAACCTGCGCCAGGGCTCTGGGTCTTACCACCACTGCCCAGATCAAAATCTGGAGATGCACTTAGGGGAACAAATGCTGGAGAAAGCTGCACCCTGCAGGCAACTGGCCCTGGGAGAACCACTCTGGGCCAGGCAACTGGGGAAAAAAGCCTGCTTTTCAGGATCCTGGTCTGCCAGTCCCTAGGAAGCTGGAAAGACCTCTTCTTCCTGAAGTGTCTCTCCAGCGCCCTCTGCTGACAAAACATGGCATCGTGCAAGCTGCAAAGGAAACATTTTCAGGAAGCAAGCAACAGTGAATTTGGAGCTGTGAGAGAACAAAATAAATAATAGTAACCCCTAAAAGATATTTGTCATATTATTATTTATTGTGACAGAAGGAAGTCAAAAGTCTAAGCATTCAAAAAATTGAAAAAAAGATGAAAGAAGGAAAGAAATATCTACTCGTAGAATGTTATGTAGCTATTATAATTGTTTCCAAATAAATTTTAATTATAGGGATAAGTTTTCTTTATATATAAAAATAAGAATGTATACACATATATTCTGAAATATTTATTATATCCATAAGGTATATATAATATATGTGTGTTGATATGTGTGTGAGTGTACACTAATATTTGTGTATGCAAACATGCTGACTACCAAAAACATGCTAAAAGTGGTTATGTCTGGATTGTAGAATTATGAGCGATTCATGTTTTTCTAATTTTCTATATTTATTAAGTGTTCTATAATTAATATTTATTACTTCTTAAATCAGGAAATAAAAAGTTATTATTTAAAAATTGTCAACAAAAAGAAAGT
This sequence comes from Cheirogaleus medius, assembly GCA_008086735.1. NCBI lineage: Eukaryota > Metazoa > Chordata > Mammalia > Primates > Cheirogaleidae > Cheirogaleus > Cheirogaleus medius. The sequence goes on along the minus strand of VBSM01003198.1, from coordinate 17,590,467 downwards.
AGCAAGCACATGCAATCACAGAGTTCTGCTAGATGCAAAAATATTCAAATCAATTATTCAAATGAAACATTAGCATCACTTCTGCGGTAGTTTTAAAACATATCCATAACGTCTTTGTTACTCCTCCTTTCAAGAGATAGGGCCTAATTTTCCTCATCTTGCAAGTGGGCTGGACTTAGTGACTTCTTATTTCATTTTATTTTTAACTGACAAATAGTAACTGTATATATTTATAAGGTACAGTGGGATGTTATGATGTGTACATTGTGGAATGATTAAATCGAGCCAATTAACATATCTATCACCTCACATACTTATCATTTCTTTGTGATGAGAACATTTAAAGATCTCCAGTTTTGGAAACTAGTGTCTTCTAATAGAGGAAGCAGAAGTGACAGTGTGGGACTTGGACACTAGGTCATAAAAGTCACTGTGGCTTCCTCGTTGCTCTCTCTTGAATTACTCCATCTGGGGAAAGCCAACTGCCACGTCCCGATTGGCCCTGGGCAAAGGCTAAGGAACTGTGACCTTCTGCCCAAAGCCAGCAAGGAATGGAGGGCTCCCCTCAAGAGCGATGTGAGCGGCCATATTAAAAGTGGGCCTGGAAGCTTTCGTAAAACCAACAGATGACTGCACCTCTGCGTAGTAGCTTTAGGAGAGACTCTGAGCCAGAAAATCCGGTGAAACCAGGCCTGGATTCCTGATCCTCAGAAACTGTGTGAGATAAGAAATGTCTGTTGTGGTATGCTGCTAAATTTAGGATAATTTGTTACATAGCAATAGATAACTTATATAATTGCTGAGACAAAAATCTGTTTATTTTAACATCATTTTTACATAATACAAGAATATAAGTGTTTTTCACAAAACGATTTATCCTTGTTTTAGGTGGTCCAAGTATTTCATTATCGGTTACTAATATTACTTAAAATTAAAATCTAGATAATATATTATACTTATTAATGATCGAGAACCTGCCACATTCGTCTTTGTATACTTTGTTGTACTTAATATTGAGTCTTATGCATATAGGTTGTGCTCGATAAAAATTGATTGGATAATCGAATGAATGAATGAATAAATTAATTAATTATCTGAAATATTTTTATAAAATCCCCTGTACATATGCCTCCTTTTTCACAAGTCTGGTCCTGTAGCTGAAGAAATACATGTAAAACCTTTATATATGCTTTTCCCTACTATAGTTTTATACTTCATCATCTCTTGATTCTGTGAAGTATTCAGTGAGGCATTACTGTGGAATTTGGTTTAGGGCTGTTCATATTGGTTTTAGGAACTGAAGGGAAAATAAGTCCATTTGCAAGGCAGTTGATAAAATGGCAAAGACAGCAGGTATAACTATTAGGTGGAAGTGTAAGCATGGGAAAGAAAGAGAAATAGGATGCGATTAGGGAGGGCAAAACTCTTCAATGACATTCATTTGTCTTCTAAATCAGTAATATCTAATACCTGATTGAACCATTTGAAATTGTCAGTATTTGTCCTAAAAAGGCAGCAATTTCATATTGTTCAAAAAAATCCGGTGAAACCAGGCTTGGATTCCTGATCCTCAGAAACTGTGTGAGATAAGAAATGTCTGTTGTGGTATGCTGCTAAATTTAGGATAATTTGTTACATAGCAATAGATAACTTATACAATTGCTGTGACAAAAATCTGTTTATTTTAGCATCATTTTTACATAATACAAGAATATAAGTGTTTTCTACAAAACCATTTGTCCTTGTTTTAGGTGGCCCAAATATTTCATTATCAGTTACATATTAGTTAAAATTAAAATCTAGATAATATATTGTGCTTAATAGCCACTTTTTAGAAACATAAATTCTCAAGCCCCACCCCAGATCTACTGGGTCAGACACTCTGTTCTGACAACACACTAAAATTTGAGAATTATTATCTTAGAATAATCACACAAAGGCAAATGTGACCAAACTTTAGAGGTTATACATCATTATATACAGTCAGCATTTATTATCTGAAGAAGTAATTTTAGAAAACTTTAGTTAGTATGATGTAATCTTCAGACAAATTTTGACTTTCTCCTTTAATTTGGGGTGAAATCCTGAGAGAAAAGAGAGAGAAAAAGGGAGGGAAGGGAACAGTATTTGGGCTTTTCAACCATTAAGGTAAAGATTGATCTTGGGCACAAAGTGTAAGCAAAAGCACCCAGGAATGTTCCCAGAATGCTATTGGTGAAATCATTTGAATGAGTCGCTTTCAAACTCCAGAGCAAAACACTTTAAGAAAACTCCCCTGGGAACTCGCAGTCCCAGAACCTTCCGCAGAAGTGTTTATCTGAGTGGAGATGGGGTTGTTACGCAGGTGGAAACATGCTTTCTGATTGCTTTACAAGAAGTAAAAAGGCTTTAAAACAAATAAATGGACTCTAGTATAGGTTATTATCATATATTTGTTCTGTGCTAGTCCAGGGGTCAACAAACATTTTCCGTAAAGAGCCAGGTGGTAAATATTTGGGGCTCTGCTGTTCGTACAATCTCTGTCACAACTACTCAGTTCTGCTGGTCTAGCCTGAACTCAGCAGCCATAGAAAATTCCATAGAAATGGGTGTGGCTATTTGCCAATAAAACCTTATTTATATAAACAGGAACAGCAGCTGACTTAGCTTAGGGGCTATAGTTGGCCCACTCTTGACTAGACTACAGATACATGACTTTTAACATAAGCACAGGTACAGTTTAGCTGAATAGGTAAAAAAGAAGCCACGTCAGGTAATTAAGGCATTCAAGGAAATTATTACCTTTGAAAACATTTCCCAAGGCCATTGCTAAACTTTACCCAAGTGCTAACCAGCCCCAGCCTGTTTTGCCAAAGCACAAACCTACTTTGTTTGTTTAGTTTTTTTTTTAACTACACACTTGCATTCCTCTACTCAGACTCCACTTGGGTTTCTGCGCCTGAAGTCCTATTCCTGGTAGAGCAGTTGGGCCCACGTCCCCTGCGTTGATTCCCCTCAGTTAATTTACATAGATTGGCTGTGCTACATCCTACCTCGATATCCCCAGCAATTTAGTTTGCACAACTTAACCATTTTATGAAAAACCATTTACTTGTTAACCAAATGCAATTAGATTAATGACAGAAAATAGTCTCCAGGGAGTGAGTTTGGTGTATGTACATAGGTAGGCACTCTTCTCTCTTGTCATTGTTGGTGACGCTTCCCAATTTTGCCCCAGAATTTTCTAGAACAAAACTCCAGTTTTCTCAGGCAGGTGTTTAAACTGTTATTTCTTTGAAATTGTTCTATATTTCCCAAGGATACCATTTCCCTACAATTACCAAAGGTCCTCAATTCATCCTTCTTCCTCCCACCCCCAAATCTAAGCAACCTCCGCCCATCTGGTGTTATGACTGTTGTATTCATCTCTGTTCATGTCTAATTCTCCTAGCTTCCACAAATATGCACAAATATTAACATATTGTAAACCTAAATGTAGTAAATTACCCCAGTCCATCTAGACTGTGATTTTCTCCTAATCCACCCGTGATTGGAATGGGAAAAGGGTTTTTCTTGCATTCCTTTATTTTTTTACTTTAATAAACCCTAAGAGTGCTGGGAGAGCAAACAAGGAAATGGGGGTGTCTCTTCTTGAAACACAAGACTTTTCTCTGCTTGGCAGCACATCACCAGGTGAGTAAAATCTACAATTTATTGGGACTGCATCTCTGTTGCATGTGGTTTCTGCATCACAAGGATTCTGAGGAGCCTAAATCAGAAATGCGGAGCAAAAGCACAAGCGCTCCCTGAGTCTGGAAGGCCAGCTCACAGCCGGCCTTGGCCATCTAGAGCTGGGGACCACCCACACCTTTTTGTCACGCCCACTCTTAAGCCTAAAAGCCCTGAAAATGCGCTGATCTTCAGCGTTCACGATGTCCATCTCTATCTCCATGTTTACTAAACACACTTTTTCTGCAAGCACACTTCCTCGATGTAACTGCTACATTAAATTTAATTCTCTTCGTGTACTTATTACTAGGATAAACATTTTTGTTTTCTCCTATTTCATTGTGTATGTACTCATATAGTGGAAAATTACAGAGCCACTAAAGTGCTGTTTTGAAGAATAGTGACAAAAATGCGTATAGTATAAAATTTTTAAAAAGCTATGTTAAAAAATAATGGCAACAGCCAATATCTTTTGAGGGTATTAATATTTACAGTGTTTCAGGCAATGTGCTGATAATTTGATACATGTTATCTCGTGGTATGCTTTCTGTTATTTTCTAAAAAGGGCTCTCTATCATTTCCATTTTGCATTTGTAACTGTGGTTTTAGACTTCTTGGAGATAATTTAAGTCTGAGCATACATCACAAACTAGTGGCGTGAGCCTCCTTCTCAGAAGGCATGGGGATTAGGAACCACTTATGAGAAGTCATCCTGAGATTAGAAGCCAGGCTCGAGGACTTCCACGCAGTAAGAAAGGTTTTCTTGGTCAGTGGAAGACAGGAATAATTCTGTGGTTTCTGGCTGGACCTCCATTAGACTCATTCCTAAGCTACATAGGGATCAGGGTAACTCTTTGAAAAAGTACTTTCATTAAAGTCTTGCAAACCATTAAGACACAAGCAGCTCTGCCACGGCACCCTCTAAAAATGTGTGTAATCCTGGAGGTGGTGGGGGTGTTATCTTCCACTCGCAATAAAACATAAAGCAGCTTTTTTTTTTGTAGACAGAGTCTCACTCTGTTGCCCGGGCTAGAGTGCCATGGCGTCAGCCTCGCTCACAGCAACCTCAGACTCCTGGGCTCAAGTGATCCTCCTGCCTCAGCCTCCCGAGTAGCTGGGACTACAGGCCTGCGCCACCATGCCCGGCTAATTTTTTCTATATATTTTTAGTTGACCAATTAATTTCTTCCTATTTTTAGTAGAGATGGGGTCTCGCTCTTGCTCAGGCTGGTTTCGAACTCCTGACCTTGAGCGATCCACCCACTTCCTCGGCCTCCCAGAGTGCTAGGATTACAGGCGTGACCCACCACGCCCAGCCCGTAAAGCAGCTTTACCATTTCAAGGGACTCGATCTGCAGCTGAGCAGAAGACGGGGTACCTGGAGGGCAGGACTGTACCCCATGGTGCGGGATTAGTGCCAGGGAGAGCAGCCTTGAAGAATTCCTGGGGCATGCGAGAGGGAAGGGGAGTTTCGTAAGCTCCTGTCTGAGGATTCTGGGGATAATTGCTGGAACTGAAATTCTATATAAGCAGGGAGGAGCAAAAACCTGCAAAACCTAAACTATTCATTGTTTAGAACCAAAGACTGATGGATGGAAGGCAATTGTGGAAGTGTGCACTTCTATACATAAGTGACGTTATATATTCCTCTATTCTATTAAATGATTATGATTTTCCTCTTTCTATGCTTCTCTATTTTCTAAATTTTCTAAAATAATTATGTTACTTTAACAGTTAAAAAATAAATATTTTTAAAAGAACTAGAATAATATGAGTATTTTTTTCTACCCAACTGTTCTATACATATTCGATCTTCATTCTAAATTAGTGCTGAACTTGATCCCATTTGAAAGAAAACAACACTGTTTGTGTCTCCATCTCATTCATTCTGTGTGATTAAAATATATAGTCAAGTCAATTTGTACTAACTTGGAATAATAATTTTCAGTTTTTATCAAATTATTTAAAGTGATTAATACAGAGTATTTCCCATTGGGATTTGGTGGGTTTTGGTGGGTTTTGTCTCAGAAGACATTTTTCTACAGAAACAATATTGCTCGTGATGCTGAAATTCACTAGCAAACCCATAAAAGCATAGGGTAGCTTAAGTCCCTGGTTACAGTAACCAGCCATAACAGGTACCTTGGAGAAAATCAAATAGCAGACTCTGCAGGTCTACGTGATGGGATTGCTGCATTTCCACACACCTGTTTGGGGCTTCCATGGTCGGGCGTCGGGGACTTAACACCACAAGGGGCCAAGGCTGGTGCAGGAATCGGACAGAGCTTTCTGCTACTTCATGCAAAATCTGGACTTCTCTTTTCTTTGAATATCATGAAAAGGCCACAAACTTTGAAGTCAAAGTGACTTTGGTTCAAGTTACGTCCTCCACTCACCAGTTTATTTGATGACGAGCGGGACGTTCAACCTCTCTGATCCTCATCTGTAAAAGAGAAAATTTGCACACGTATCTTGCCAGGTTTGGACCAAAAATAATACATTAAAAGGCTGAGCACAGTCGCTGGCACGCTGAAGGCACTCGATAAATGGTAACAGGGTGGGAGGGGGTGAGGGGTAAAAACTTACCCTTTGGGTACAATGAACACTATTCTGGTGATGGACGCACTGAAAGCCCTGACTTAGGCGTCATACAAGGTATCCATGTAACAAAAACATTTGTGCCCTCCTAATGTTTTGAAGTAAAATAAATAAAATTAAGCATGAATCTTTAAAAAATAATAATAAATGGTGACAAAGGTAATAATAATGAAGAAGAATAGTAACAATATTATAATGCAACTTGCTTCCATTTCAAATTACTGGTTCCTTCAAAGCATGATCTCCCTCCTCCCTGACCCCACAATAAATGGTACCTTGCCACGGCTTCTCTCCTAGTTATTCATTTATTCATTCAGCAAATAATTAATGAGCATCTTCACGATTTGCCTGAGGATTTGAATTGTAGATTCAACAATAACAGGGCAGGCCAGAAGGCCCCTCACACCTAACTTCCTTCTCTTTTCTCACTTTCAAGCTGCCGGACCCCGAGTGCAGCTTCCTGACCTGGCCCCTCCTTGCCTTCTAGTCTCATCTCTGAAAGTTTCTCTCCCTCCTCTTACCCACGCCTCCGTCCTACCGAACCACTCTGCTTTCTTCTCTTCCCTGCTGGGCCAGCTTGTTTCCCAGAGGGATCCGAAAGAGGGAAGATGAACACGACTGCTAAGTGTCCAGATCAGACAGTAGCTGCTCGTTTAAATAAGGAGAACTGCCCCCGTGGCATGGGGACAGGCAAGACAAAAAGTCTCCCATTATTAGAAGGCAGAAGGTCTGGGAATGAAATTCGGGGCAAAGTATTAAGGTGTCGTGTTATCTCTCCTTGGCACTCAAGCTATAAAGGCTGCCATTTCTACAACTGCAGATTCTGTGCTACTTGGAAGCTGGGCAACGCCCCCCAAACCCACTGCTACAAACTCTCTTATACACGTGGTCTATTTGAAGTAGGTTTACCTCCCCTGCTCCCTTCCTCCCTCCCTGACCTTGCTACCTACCAACCTGGCTGCTTTTATTTAAAAATACTTCCCTTAATTCCTTCTATTCTTTTAGTTTTAATTTTGTAATGTCATAAATCCAATTTTATTTCAAAAGATTACAGGGCTACAAATGTTTTTGGTTACATGTATCAATTTTGTCATGCTTGAGTCAGGGTTATGAGTGTGCCCATCACCCAGAAAGTGTTCGTTGTACCTGTTAGGTAGGGGTACCCATTCCCTTCTCCCCCTCCCCTTTGCTTGATTTCCCTTAAGTTTTACTTCTCTCTATGCACATGTGTGCTCATCGGTTAGTTCCAATTTAATAGCAGATACATGTGGTGTTTGTTTTCCGTTCTTTAGATACTTCACTTAGGATAATGGTTTCCAGTTTCATCCAAATTTTTGCAGAAGGGCTTAATTCATCCTTCTTCATGGCTGAGTAGTATTCCATAGCATACACATAACACATTTTGTTAATCCACTCATGAATTGACAGGCACTTGGGTTGATTCCACATCTTTGTAGTTGTGAATTTTGCTGCAATAAACATTTGAAAACAGGTGTCTTTTTGACATCATGACTTCTTTTCCTTTGGGTAAATACCCATGAGTGGGATTGCTGGATCAAATGGTAAGTCCACTTTTAATATACCTTTTAAAACCTTAATTCTATTTTTGATCTTCAATACTATCAACTTGTTTTCAGTTCTTCATTTCTATGGTATTAATCTTTTATTTTGATCAAATTCATGCATCATTTCATTTAAAGCACAGTCTAGTCTTCATATACTATTTTAAATCTTAACATTTCAGCCCAATAATTTTCTTAGTTGGATTTTAAATTCTTTTCCTTTGAACTTTTATTCCTTTTTTATTTTTTCTATCTTAACTCTCTAAATTTTTTTATGACCTCAATTTCTACCTTCTCTTTATTGTCCTGCTGAATTTTTTTTTCCCTTCCAGAATCCCCTTCACTGGTTTTTTTTTTTTTTTTTTTTTT
>VBSM01003198.1:17539463-17572486 GCA_008086735.1 Cheirogaleus medius | reverse complement strand
AAAGAACCAGGGCAACACCCCTCCAAAAAATCAACCCTGACAGGATTAGAACCCAGGTTTTCCTGATGGCTTTTCTCCTATCAAGGAGACAGAGCCTGAAGCCTGTATCGGAGAGATTGCATATCAGTCGTGTAGCGACTGTACTCTCCAACACAGACCTCGTAGCCATTGCAGAGAGGAAGCCGAACCCTACAGGGTTCTGTTGTATCTTATTGGACCAGGAATACCAGTTGGATTTCAGTAGAAGCGAGATATAACTACCTCTTCATTAAAGCAGGCTTCGGGGCCCTCTGCATTGCAACACTTCTCCACGGCATTAGTGAAACGTGTGAACAAAGACTGCAGCTCCTCATCTGTGAGCTCACGCTTCAGCTTCACCAAGTTGACAAGAAACCTGTGGCCCAAAGATGTCAAATAGAATTAATTAAAAGTTTCTTCCTGAAAGCTCCTCTTCTCCAAAATGCTTTTCATAGAATCACATGTCTTGAGGTCTCAACTTGGGTGAGTGTAGAGTTAAAATATTTCACTTTTAAAAGACTCTTCTGAAACTTTCTTGTTAGACTTATAGAATGGATTGCATCAAAACATTCTTTGGAGGGTCGTGTAATGACAGACAAAATGATGTAAAAAGTGTGATGAGAAGTTGGATAAGGCATACAAAAATCAGTTAAATAGAAGGAGTAAGTTCTAGTATTTAATAGTACAGTAGAAAAAGTATTGTTGATGATAATTTATTGTATATTTCAAAATAGCTAGAAGAGAAGCATTGTAATGGTCCCCAAACAAAGAAAAGACAAATGTTTTAGGTGATAAATATCCCAATTACTCCAACTTGATCATTACACATTGTATACAGGTATCAAAATATCATATGTACCCCCAAAATATGTGCAACTATTATATGTCAATAAAAAATATATAAAAGAAGCAATTTAAAAAAGAAGAATAAGCTATTACAACTAAGTGTGACAACTGCCGTAGACAATAGTGATTTCCTTAACTTCTAGTAGCTTCTAGAATTCCACTGTTTTCCAAACTGCAGGTTGCAACCATTGGTGGGTCTCAAAAGTACAATTGTAGAGTCATTTTTAAAGTAATAAAAATTTTTCATGCACAACAGTAGAGAGACTAATTTAATAAGTCCTAAATATCCATCCTCCAGATTTAAGGATTAACCACATTTTACACTTTGTCACTTTCATTTTTAAAATGAAAATGGGATAGTTAAAAGAATAAAATAGAGCAGACTAGAATAGGATGGGCTAGAAAATATGAAAGTGTATTACACTATGCATATTACCCTTAATGAGAGTAAGTATTGTTCCATGAAAAAAGAGAACATATAATAGGTCTTTATTATATAAAATATTATAGAATACATGACTACATTTGATCTTTCTAGAAAATTTGTGTCTAAAACAACCTCCAATCCCCCTTCTTTAGTAGCTGAATGGTGTTTCCACTACACTTTATATAGACACTGTCTAAATCCAAGAAACAGGTCTGATTTCTTGGCATTTAAAGCATCGCCTGAGAGAATGAAAGTAGAACTCCTGTCCCTTTGGGCCTCTCCTCTTTCCAAACATTGAGTGAGAGTCTCAGAGCATTCCCTCAGGAAAATCCAACTCATTATGAACCTGCCTCTGAGCCTTTTTGCTGGCTACGCTAACTCATCTTTCCAAATCATAGTCTAATCGACACTCCAAGTCTCTTTCAGAGGAAAAGACAAACTGGGTTTTTATTTATAAACAATGCCAATAAATATGCACTGGTGTTTTTCCAAATAAGAGACAGTGGATAATTTGGTGGAAGAAACAAGATTGTGGCACCAAAAACACATATCTATTACAATAAACTTTCTCATTCATGCCTGGTGTGTCTTCAGGCTGAAGAAAAAGAGGAATGGAAGAGAATATTTGTACCTGTCTTTCTTTCTCTGAAGTTCCTCATTCTGAGCCTGACACAAGTCTGCGTTAAATGTTAATACATCTTTAGTGGTAGGTGGAGGCATATATGTTTTATCAGCTTTCAGACCCTCAAAGCAGTGCCTTCTGAAGGCAAAGTTAGTTTTACAACAGTGGTCCACAGCAGGGTTGATGGTTCGATTTTCATTTATTCCACATAACTCTCCAAGAACTAAATCCACCTGTACCAATGAGAGTTGGAACCCAGATATGATTTTAAAACTTGAATGTAGTTTTGAAAAATGTAGTTATATGAAGAGTTAGATTGTTCTAAGATCACTATTAACCTCACTCAGAAAGACACATGCATTCATAACACATCACTATACACAAAGAAAAGTAGAAGCTAGGGTCCCAAATGGCATTATGGTCAAAATTCAAGCCATGGCAATTTAGATGCCTGCAGACAAATTTCTTGGTAACATATACACAAACAATTGTGAGCAGAGAGCTGCCAACAGCCAGCTGAAAGTGGCAATCAAATACTGTGGTCACTTGGGTTTATTCCTGTCCTAGGATATCCTCCAAAGTACTCTCCACCCAGCCCCGAAGAGATACACTCAACATCTGATTGCTGGAAGAAAAAGCAATTTTCTTACCAAACTTTCTCTATGGACAAGAGGGAGAATCTGTAACATTACTTAAAATTATAAAGTTTCCTGTATCATTTTAAAACAATATCGTGATTCTGAAATCATTTGCCCTAACAAATCACTTCTATTTTTCTTTTAGCATAAACAGATGCTGATGAAACAAATCACTTCTAATATAAATAAGAAATGAGGAAGGTAAGTTGGAGAACCCGCCGCAAAATATTTAAGACATTCTCTTTTGTTTCTTAGGATTTTCATAAAGCCCAAAGGAAAACTTGACATCCCTTGCATGACAACGTTGAATAGACCAAAATGAGGAAGGCAGATAATCACTATAAATCAAGGAGAGCAAATACCCTTTTTTTTGAAGAATAGGTATGCCGGCCGTACTCACCAAATTATCAACACAGGCAAACTCTTCACTTAGCGTGCAGCAGGTAGCCAAAGCCATCACCATTTTCTCTCCAAGAGAGGTGAGCTCTTCAGTGGAGAGCTGAGGGGCTATCTTTGTGAGTCTGATAAGGTAGCTGAAAAACATATTTGTCTGCTTGGTTCTGAGTGAAAACAGATACCCATTCTCCCTTGAACAGCAACTGAAACCTTCAGGTCTAGAGACAACCAATATAAGTGCAATGTGAATCTCACCTCTCTTATAAAATAGTAGAGAAATGCCTCTTCACTTTATTTTCCTGCACCTTGCCTCCTATATCTATTTTAGCTTCCTTTTCTAATTCCATGATTATCTCAGAAGCTCTTAGATTTGCCTGGCCTGTCTTCATTTGTGAGTGTAGCAGCAAATACCTTGGTAGTACTTAAAATCCTGCTTGAAATCATTTGTGTAGTTAGCAAATATTTTAAAGGGAGAGTTTAAAGGATACATGTTCAAAAAGAATAATCTGAGATGAAGGAAATGAAGATCTTTCGTGGACTGAGTTTGAATTCTCAGCTAACAGCCAAATTGCAGAAATAGTAAAATCATGTTTTTTAAATTGTGTTATACTTTGATTTGAAGATGTTTAGTTTCAACAAACACTACATTAGCATGATAATTAAGAGAATTCAAATAAACTGCATATTATTCATGAATGCTCATAGGAGCACTGAAAAATTAAATATTAAAGTGATAAGTAAATCCAGTTATTTCTGTAAAATCAGTCAATATGGGCTTAAATCCTGAGCAAACCGTCTCTTCCCCAGGAAACCTGAAACTTGCTCCATCCCACTTTCAAATGGGGCGGGATCCAGGGATTCTAGGTTGGGACTGAGAAAGCCAAGTCCAAAGAGAAACTAAAGCATTAGAAAATCAATTTGTCTAAAATCCTAGAAAATTCTTACATTTCTAGCCTCATTTCCGGTAAAGGATTAATATGACAGCTCAATGTGCATTCTTGACTTTTGATTTCTTTTATTCCTTCCCAGAGCTTAAGAATTGGCTATAAGTGAAAGACTTGGGCTAAAGGAATCTCTATTTTATCCTGGTAACAAGTGTTAGCCCACTTTGCAAACAACCTACTGGTATTTCATGCCATTCTTCCCCCAGCGCTGGAAATGTTCACATTCTCGTTGTACTATCTTGTGGCTTTTCTCAGTTGTCTCGTTGAACTTATCTTTCTGAAAATAAGAATAACCACAGTTACAAACACTTTATCTAAAATTTAATCATAAGCTGTAAGTCAACTTGTTGAATATTTTATTTATATAATATTTCTAAGCTCTCATTATTATACATTACTCCCTAAATTGAGGGCACTCTTCATATGTGAGTGCAAAAATTTGAATTTTTCAGTTATAAATAGATACCATTTTTTGCTAAATTTGAAAGTCCAAATTTTTCATTATCATTTTGTACATTCTTTAGAGCCTTCCAATTTACAAAGTAGAAGTTAAATCTTATGTTGACAATGATCAAATTCAATTCTCACTTTGAAGTGGACAGAGCAGTGGTTATCTCCATAATTAAGTAAAGAAAACTGGTCTTGTGAAATTGACTTGCCCAGAATGACCCAGCTAGTAAGTATTGCTACAGAACATTTTTAATAATGTTTGTCTTTATCCTCTTTTTTGTTATTTAGATTTGGAAACTAAAACTTCCAATAGTTGTCTTCAAATATTTGATGGACACTCTCACATGGCATAAAATTGGACATCTATTAAGTGGGCACTAGACAGAGTGCTAACCACCAGTGGATGGATGCCATGGTACAAACTGTGTCTCATGTAGAAAGAGAATTTTATAGCATTGTGATTCATTTAAAGTTCAGAAACAGACCAATTCATTAGGAACAGCGACAGAGCAGGAATGAAACCCGAGTCTTCTTACCCCATTGCTCAAATTAGAATAAACAGGTTTTTATGGCAAATGGTAGAAAATTTAAAAATAAAGCAAAAGTGGTATATATCAAAGGAGTGAGAAATAAATCAAAACTATAAAATAATTTCCATAATATATAAGGAATTCATTCAAATTGATATTTAAAAACTCTAATCTTAATAGAAAAATGGGTAATAGACATGAACAAATTACTCACAGGAAATTTATAAATATGTAATAGCTAAAATCATATGAGGAAACTTAACATCATTAAAAAATCAAATATTAATAAATGTTTGCTTAAAATAGAGCTGCTGTTTTTACATATAAGTCTAGCAAAGTTAATTTCCATGTACAATGTTGATTAAAGTGAAGTTGAAATGATCATTCTCAAGAACTTTTGTAGGACTATACACTGGCAAAAACTTTCCAGAAAGTAACTTAACAATTTGTGTCAAATGTTTTATAAAAACTTATATATTTTGACCCAATAATTTCCCTTCTGATAATCTAGCTTAAGAGAATAAATAGTCATAAATATTAATAAAGAGAAATGCAGTGAGACTATCCCAGGCAACTATAAAATTAAAAATCTCACTAAACATACAAAATGTCCAACACAGCGTAGAAGAGTAGTAAAATAAATTACTTTATATCATTATGATGGGATAGCATCATTTAAAAAGAACCAATCCCAAATCCAGCAGAAGAAAAGAAATAACCAAGATCAGAGCAGAACTACATTAAATTGATAATAAAAAACAATACAGAAGATTAATAAAACAAAAAGGTGGTTCTTTGAAAAAATAAACAAAATCGACACACCTCTTACTACATTTACCAGAAGCAGAAAAGAAAGGAATCTAATAAGCTCAATCAGGAATGAAAAAGGAGAAATTACAACCAATACCAAGGAAATACAAAATATCATCTATGAATACTATAAAAATCTCTACACACATAAACTTGAAAATGGGGAGGAAATGGACAAATTCTTAAAAACACACAGCTTCTCTAGGCTCAATCAGGAAGAAATAGAATTCATGAACAGACCAATATCAAGTACCAACATTGAAGAAGCAATAAAAAACCTTCCTAAAAAAAGTCCCAGACCAGATGGTTTCACACCCAAATTTTACGAAACCTGCAAAGAAAGACTGGTGCCAACCCTGTAGAAATTATCCCATAATATTGAGAACAAAGGAATCCTACCCAACATGTTTTACGAAGCCAACATCACCCTGATACCAAAACTAGGAAAGGACTCAACAAAAAAAGAAAATTACTGACCAATATCCCTTATAAATATAGATGTACAACTCCTCAATAAATTCCTAGCAAACCAAATTAAGATGCTTATCAAAAAAATAATCCATCACAACCAAGTGGGCTTCATCCCAGAGATGCAGGGATGGCTCAACATATGCAAATCTATAAATGTAATTCGCCACATAAATAGAAGTAGAAACAAAGACCAAATGATCCCCTCAATAGGTACAGAAAAAGCATTCAACAAAATTCAAGACCCTATTATGAGAAGAACGCTTAACAAAATAGGCATCGACGGGACTTACCTCAAAATGATAGAAGCCATATATGACATAGAAGACATATACGACCCACAGTCAACATCACACTGAACAGGGAAAAATTGAAAGCATTTCCGCTTATAACTGGAACCAAACAAGGTTGCCCTCTATCACAACTTCTATTCAGCATAGTGCTGGAACTCCTAGCCAGAGCAATCAGACAAGAGAAGGAAATCATGGGCATCCAAATGGTGGCAGAAGAGACCAAACTATTGCTCTTTGAATATAATCTTGTATCTAGAAAGCCCCAAAGATTCTACCATGAGACTACTGAAATTGATAAACAAATTCAGCAAAGTCTCAGGTTACAGAATTAATGTACAGAAATCAATAGTATTCACATATGCCAACAACAGTCAAACTGAGAACCAAATCAAACACTCAATACCCTTCACAATAGCAACAACAAAAAAATAAAATACATAGGAATATATTTAACTAAGGAGGTGAAAGACCTCTACAGGGAGAACTATGAAACACTGAGGAAGGAAGTAGTAGAGGACATAAACAGATGGAAAACCATGTCATGCTCATGGGTCGGCAGAATCAATATTGTTAAAATGTCTATACTACCCAAACTGATCTACAGATTCAATGCAATCCCTATTAAAATACAAACATCATTTTTTGCAGATCTAGAAAAAATAATTCTATGCTTCATATGGAACCAGAGAAGACCCTGTATAGCAAAAAACAACCTTAACCAAAAAGAACAAATTGGGAGGCATCAATCTATCAGACTTCAAGCTATATTACAAGGCTATAGTAACTAAAATAGCATAGTACTGGCAAAATAACAGAGACATAGACCAAAGGAATAGAACTGTGAACCTAGATATGAAACCATCCTCATATAGCCATCTGATCTTTGACAAAACAGACTGGGGAAAAGAATTCTTATTCAATAAATGGTATTGGGAAAATTGAATAGCTACATGTAGAAGACTAAAACAGGATCCATACCTCTCACCTCCCACAAAAATAAACTCACAATGGTTTAATGCCTTAAACCTAAGGCATGAAACTGTAAGAATTCTGGAAGAAAATGTTGGAAAAACTCTTATAGACATTGGCCAAGGGAAAGAATTTATGAAGAAGACCCCAAAGGCAATCACAGCAACAACAAAAATAAATAAATGGGACCTGGTCAAATTAAAAAGCTTCTGCACAGCCAAGGAAATGATCACAAGAGCAAATAGACAACCTACAGAATGAAAGAAAAATATTCCTATGCTACACATGCAATAAAGGGCTGATAACTAGAATCTATTTAGAATCAGGAAAATCAGCAAGAAAAAATCAAACAACCCCATTAAAAAGTAGGCAAAAGACATGAACAGAAACTTTTCAAAAGAAGACAAATAGCCAACAAACATATGAAAAAATGCTCAACATCTCTAATCATCAGGGAGATGCAAATCAAACCACCATGAGATATCACTTAACTCCAGTGAGAATGGCTTTTATCAAAAATCTCAAAACAGCAAATGTTGGCATGCATGCAGAGAGCTAGGAACACCCATACACTGCTGGTGGGACTGCAAACTTGTACAACCTGTATGGAAAGTAATATGGAGATACCTCAAGAGCTAAAAGTAGAACTACCATTATCCAGCAACCCCATTACTAGGCATCTACCCAAAGGAAAAAAAAGGCATTTATAAAAAAGACATGTGCACTAGAATGTTTATGGCAGCACATTCACAATTGCAAATATGTGGAAGCAACCCAAGTGCCCACCAATCCATGAGTGGATTAATAAAATGTGGAATATGTATACTATGAAGTACTACTTAGCCACAAAAAACAATGGTGAACTAGCACCTCTCGTATTATCCTGGATGGAGCTGGAGCCCATTCTACTAAGTGAAGTATCACAAGAATAGAAAAACAAGCACCACATGTACTCACCATCCAATTGGTACTAACTGACCAACACATATATGCACATATGGTAGTAACATTCATCGGTGTCGGGCAGGTGGGATGGGCTAGGAGGGAATGGGTATATTCACACCTAATGTGTACAGTGGGCACTGTCTGGGGGATGGGCATGCTTGTAGCTCTGACTCAGGCAGGGCATAGGCAATATATGTAACCTAAACACTTGTAACCTTGTCATCTTCTGAAATAAAAAAGAAGCATATTTTGAAGTCTCTTTAATGACATAAAATGTTTTCTATACCACAAAAAGAAAAAGTCAAGGAGCAGAGTCTCCCTAGAGCCTCAAGAGGAAACACAACACTTCCAACACCTTGATTTTAATTCCTTAAGACTCATTTCAGACTTCTGGCCTCCTGTAAGAGAATGAATTTCTGATGTTTTAAGCCATCCAAGCTTGTGGCAATAATAGGAAACTAATACACCACCATTTATAACCAAAAAAAAAAAAAAGAAACATTTTTTTTTTGTTATAAATGTTTGGACCAAATAAAAAACTGTCCAAACATTTCCTAATAATTATTCCAGTTTTTTAAAAAATATACACATATACATTCGTATATGCACAGAAAAGATAAAAGAAAATATTAGTTATAGCTATTTCTTGCTGATAGAATCAGAAAGGTTTTGTGGGTGTTTTTGTAACTTTTGGTACTTTCCTAATTGTCTACAATAATCATTTATTACCTTTACAATCATAAAAAGTTTAATATGGTTTAATAAAATACAAAGTACATAAATTAATGTACATGTAAAATGTTTAATGGGAAGAGTTTTTTTTAATCAACACACTGGATTAGTAGTCCGAAACACTATGCGTAAGCCAGACTGATGATGTTGGCCTTCCCAGTGGTCATCTTGTTCTGATCTACAGTGGACCCCGGCTGAGCAATACTGAAGTAACACTTTGATAGCAATTTTTCAGTGTTTTACTGTTGTTCTTTTTTAATTTTCTGAACCTACAATGATAGGACTCACCGCACGACGGTGACAACCTGGAGGGTTTTCTGTGCTGCAGCAATTGCTCAGGACATCCTTATATACATTAGAAATTCTTAAAAGCTCTGGTATGGACAGGTCTGGATGATTCCTTGAGTACTCATAAGTAAACCTGCAATGTGTAAAAATATTTTGTGTATTATAATTTAGAAAAAGAGCAAAGCACAAAATCCTACTGTCTTCTAATCTAGTCGGATCTTTTAATACTGAGTCTGCTTTCAAATGCTAAGCTCCTCCTGTGGTTTGGTCAGGGAGTGATTTAAGAGGATATTTTGACTATAGGAGATCATTTTATTGATACAAAAGTTCTCTACCATGTTACATTTTAGACTAACAATGTTTTTTACTTGGAAGGAGGATAGAATTACTAGAGTTAATTATTAGAATGATTTAACCTACAAAGCATCGGAAATAATACAATGTGTCATCGGTACTTTAGAAAATACACATTGAGTATAATTATGTTGGAAAATGCATTCAGACTTCCACCTTGGGATGCTGGGAGCAGGGCTGGCTTCTCACTCCCAGTGTGGTCTTGGTGAGAGACGGGAGCACCCTTTGCCCGTTACTCCATCTTGCCGCTTGCCAAATATGGGAGTGGCCACCCTTTCGACTGTAAGTCATTAGCAAGTGGTCTCTGTGGTCTCAGTCAGAAGCTTTAAGAATGTAGGTGAGTGTGATTTGGGGAGAAAGCAGGAAAGAGAGGAAAAGGAGGCTAACACCAATTAAGCCCTCAGAGGTGGTGGGCACAGGACCAAGCTTTGTGCATAAGAGACGGAGATATGCTTCCTGGTCTTCACAAACACTTCCTTATTTAGCTTCATTTAGTCCTCACAATAAATGCTGTTTAACATGAGGAAACTAAGCCACAGACTGGTTAAGCATCCCAGCTATTAGTAGAAGATACAAAACTCGATTTGACCCTAGGTCCCATGGGCTGTCTACACCAGTCTTTTCTAAACCGGTTGATTCTTGTCTCAAGAGAGACATGTCTTCTCGAAGTACCTCAGTTATGTTAGTTTTACAGTCTTCTTCAGAAAAGAATCTCATCTATTCATTTACAATAAGTTAGAATATTCCATGTTTTGTGAGAGCAATACTTTACAAAAGATTTTCACGACCAGGTAATTCTTTTCATCCCTCTACTTTTTTTTTTTTTTTTTTTTTTTTACAGCCATTGATCTTAGTCCCATTCGTGAGCTATATTCCCACACCCTAAAGCAGTGGTGCGCAACCTTCAGAGAATCAGGGCTCCTCTTAATATTTGATGTAAGCCATAGGCTTCTTCCAGGGAAAAATATAAAAACACACATAGAAACACTTCCCCAAAATGTTGCAATCAAAAAAACCCTGGCAGCCTACTCTAGGCAGGGGAATCCATTGAGGTCTTGCCTCAAATGGTTACATCAGAAAGATGTAAACACCTTAAAACTCTGTGCTGACTCAACATGCTCATTGTTACTCAGTCATTTCTCCCCGGGCTTCAAATACCATCTATGTTTTAACAGTGATGATAATGCAGATGATGATGATGATGATGATGATGATAAAATGGCTTCCATTTATAGAGCACATACGTCAGGTACAATCTATCATTTTGTTTAGTTTAGTTTGACTTCATGCCCACAACTTGTGCGGTGCAACAGAGCACAGGGGTTATAAGAACAGGAGTCTGAAGCCACACTGCCTGCATTTGAATCCTGCCAAGCCACTTATCAGCTGTGTGACTCTGGGGTAAGCTACTTAACCTCTCTGTGCCTGTTTTGTCACCTGTGAAATGGGGATAATAAAGTTACATTACCCTTAGGAGGTGGTTTTGAAAATTCAATTGGTTAGTAGATAAGAAGCACTTAAAATTTAGTAAGCATTCAATAAACATTACTTGTTATTATATCCTGTTATCTTCAACCCACACCTCCTTCTGGTCCCCCAGGTTCACATATATAACAGTTTCCTGATAATCCCAGTTAGTCACCCTACCTACCCCTCAAAATCAATGGGAAAACCACCTACACAGTCATCTAAGCCCCAAACTGGGATTCCCTCCAGATGAAGTTTCTAAAATATACAGGTGATTTTTGTCCTTTGTTCTTCAGTGAAAGCCATTCGGTGGGCTCCCATTACGCAGCACGCGGGCACCATCCGGCCCCACCCCCGGCCCGCTCTGGTGTTTCTCTGCCGTAGGCCACAGCCACAGCCACACAGACACCAGGCAGTGACACGCTGCTATCCGTGCTCCTCTCCTCCGTCTACAGCGCCAACATTTCTTCAAGTACCACCTCCCTGTCAAGCCTTTCCAAGGTCCCCATACACAACTGACCACTTCTTCTTCTGTCCTCTACGTTACGTAGAACATAGTGCTAGTAGAAATAAAAGAACCTTTTTTGCGCTGACTTATGTATACATCTGTCTCTTCTCACATTATACTCCCTATAGAGAAGGTTTCCTGGAGGTGGAAACCCAGCGAAGTCCCTGGATTCGAAGTCCCTGGATATTTCACTACCAATAAATAAGTGAATGAATATTCTTAGATGAATGCATGAATATTCTCATATGAAGTTTATATATGACAAAAATAAAGCACAGAAAGGTTAGCTTGTCCCAGTGACTCAACCAGGACTCAAATTGAGTCCCTGTGGTTTCAAATCCACTAGTCTTGCCCTTAACATCTCTGGGGTGAGACAGCGCAGCTATTAAGCCCGCAATTTCTTAGGCCAGAGCTTCTGGGATTAAATCATTACTCGGTCATTTTTTAGCTGTAAATCTTGAACAAGTCACTTCATTGTATCTCAGTTTGCTCATCTGAAAATTTGGGGGAAATTGTACTTTTTTACATGATTGCTGTAAGAATTAAAACAGATAATCTATATAAAGTATGTAGCCCAGTGCCAGACACATATCAAGTACTCAATAAATGTTAGCCATTACTTTAAGAACACAGTTGTTTTTTCTTAAAATTATGTGAAAACACTATAGTCTATAGCCATGATTTTTAAAAATTATATGATACCCAGTGAAATAGATGGTTCCATACCCTTCCACCCAAATTAGCCAACAGAGGTCAAATCTTACAAGTTTCTGTTTGCTTTATAAATTTCAATAAAGACTGATATTACTCAGCAAAGAAGTTGTCTGGGTCAGTATCTCGTTCTTGACATATATTTTCACTGTCAGTGAATTTTGCTTCTCTTAAATCCTCTGGTCTATCGTCTTTGTTTGAGTTAATTATGCATTCGCCACGCTCTGGTATTTTCTTTTCACAGCACTCCTTGATTTTGCTGGAGATGGATCCTTGTTTTGAACAAATGTGGTTCATAACTTTGCTCTGTGCCAAATAAGAATGAGAAGTGATTTCATATTCAAAATTTCTTCAGGGCTGGGTTATCTTTCACAATGGAATGGCAGCATACAAAACCAGTCATGAGCGTAACATCTGGAATCATCATATGCTAATTTAATAGATAATATTCATTTAAATTTTGTTTCCACTTGATACATATGAAGTTTTACATTAATGCAAGTTTTATCAGGATTTAAGATGCTATAACTACGAAAAAATGGCTCTACTATAAATTTACATTTGTTGTTAAGTATTAATCTTTTAAATACTTCACCCCTACTCATCTGCTATATTGGCATTTTGTGTTCTAAATGTAGTTTCTTTTCCATAGGAATCCACCTGTGTTTTCAGTGGAGGCCACCAAAGACATATTACTGTAATATCTATAATCCTCACCTTCTTTTGCGGCCTGAAACTACATTGCCAAGCCTATAGCAAAAACTCAGTGAGTATTTGATAAGTGAATGAAAGAATGGTAAATGAACAAACCACTATAGCAATTGCCAGATGACAATTTCTCAAACATAAGAAGCTATTATACCCATGATATCATTTTCCCATGGCGATCATTCGTTTGAAGCTGTTCAAGTCATCAAATAATGTATAAAATAGAAAACCTTGCTCTGGTCCCCATTCCTACCCTTCACCACAATTCTAACCTCCACTTGAAGTGCGGGAATTCGGGAGAGGGTGAGGTTATCTGATTTACACATCAGTTGCATAATTTCTAAAAACTGCTCTGGTCCCTGGTCCCTTCTCCAGACTTTCCACAACGAGCTGCACATTCTTCCTCCTCTCTGGTCCAGCCTGTGCTGAACTATGTTGAGTTCCATCAACACACCAGGCTATTTCAAGCCTTCATGACTTTACTCAAGCTCTTCCCACTGACTAGAATCTTCCAGTGACCACTGAGGATGAGGAGTGGGAGGAAGCTCAGGGTTGGGCCATGCTTCCAGCAGGCCACATAGCGCCAGAGCCAGCCTTCTCACAGACACTCACAGCTCACCTGAGGCCCATCACGTCCTAAGCAGAGCATCTCTTATTCCTGAGAATTTACTTCTATTTTCCATTAACTATAAATCAATTCCTCTTATTTGTCCATCAAGGCATTAAAGAGATGGAAATTTGTGATATAATGTGATACCTTAGTCTCAGCTCCAAACTTCACAGAAAATCCATAATTTTATAATTCAGCACATTAGATTTAAAATTATAAAACCTACATCCCCATAAACAGTCAAACAATATAAAAATAACCTGCAAGTGAGATTGCTTTAAGTGGGGGTATAGTTAGGGAAAAAATTCTTGGGTATTGCTTGAAATAAAATGGACATTTCTTAATACTCTAAAATTTAAGTTATTTAATTAACATACTGTCTTAGCTGTGAGTCTAAAACAGTGAAACCAATTACAAGTTACCAAGATAAAGCCTAATTTCAACTAAGAAGATGTCAGGATATTTTTAATAAAAGTGTATTTTCTGTGAGTGCATGAACAATTTAAACTATGCTAAAGACATGTTTACCAATATATTCCCTTAGAGAATCACTTTAAAGGTTTATGGTTTAAAGGTTACCAGACTACCGAGGCTAGGGGGATTAGGGAGGTGTTACTCAAAGGACACAAAAGTTCAGCTAGACAGGAAGAATAAATTCAAGAGATCTATTGTACATCATGGTCATCATGGTGACTATAGTTCACACTGATGTATTGAGTATTTGAAAACTGCTAAGAGAGACTTGAAGTGTTCTCACCACACACACACATAAAAAATAATAATAACAAATATGTGAGGTAACATCTATGTTAAGTAGCTTGATTTAAACATTTTCAGTGTGTGTGTGTGTGTATCAAAGTATCACATTGGACACCATAAGAACACACAATTTTTAATTGTCAATTAGGAAGGAAGGAAGGAGGGAATGATGGAAGGAGGTAAGGGAGGAAAGGATGGAAGGAGAGAAAAGAAGCAAGGAAGGGAAAGAGGAAAAGAGGGAGGGAGGAAGGGAAGGAAACAAAGAAAGGAAGGGAGGAAGAAAGGAAGGAAATTTTAAAATTAATATATCTACTTATTTGGAAAGATTACACAAATAGTCTGAGGAATCTCAGAGAAACCAAGTCTTAAAAGCATAGTGACAACAAGTCACCCCCTGAGCTTCACTATTAATATCTAACATCTATAAAAGAGGATTTATAATGTACAAAAAACACCTTCAATCTAGAGTAATGAACTTTCAAAAATTCCTGAAGTTTTACATCAAGACATTTAGCCATGTAAGACACAAATTGCTGAGTAATCCTTAAAAATTCCACGTATATCTGTAGGGGAAGCCTGGGATCCTATTTAAAAAATTTAATTATTTATTTAATAATTTATTAACATTGTTAATTATTCAACAATTTATTATTACTCAACAATCTATTAACATTTTGATTTCATTATGACAAAGTACCCACACATGAAGGCAACTTCAGAATAAAAAATGGTTAACAAAAATCACTATTTTTACTTGGTTTTAGAGAATATTTACCGTGTCACGGATGCACTGTACAACATCCCCCTCACAACACCCGTCATACTTGGAAGAAACATCTTCTATGAGGGAGATAAGTTCCTTAAATTCAATCTTGGGAAATTTTTGACTGAGTACAGCAATATTTCTGGAAAGAGAATTGATAAACCACTAAAATAATCTGATCAGCAAGTAAAACAGGTGGGAGTCCTTTACCAATACAACATAAATAGCTCCAAAAAGCATTTGCTACCGTTGATTTATTACAGAAGTCTTTATCAAGTGGATGATGGCAGGTTGCACAGCCTGCAGAATCACTAATATTAGGCTGATATTTTGAGCCTCCCAGAGTCCTGAATATGAGCCCAAAAAAAGCCCCGAGAGATGTGCTCTCTTCCATAATCATTATAGCAGGACACCTCGTGGAAGGGCCACCTCTTCTATTGTGAGCCCATGGCAGACGTAGATAATCCTTTCCTGCTGACCTACTTGAAATCTCAAAAATTTTCTCAAGACATTGCTCTAGCACCGTTACTAATCGGTTAGGGTGAACACTAGAGATACTATTTATCCATGCGATGCTGTCTCCTCATCATTAGGATCAAAGACCAATGGATAAGTCATGTCTAAAGCACTTGAAAGGGTTTTAAAACCCTGGCTGGGAACTCCCAGACCAGTTCACATTTCCAATTAACCAAAATATATCTCAGCAGTAGCCGTTGTTTCTTTTTGGGGGTCTCCCCATCTCCTAAGTCTTCTCTCATCTGACCTAATGTTCTGGTTCTGAGCTATCCATGTAGGCTCAGACTCACCTAGTTCCCTGGGACACTAGGAAGAATATAAATAAAAATACATCAACCACTTAACAAAAATGGGACACAGACAAGAAAATGCAAGTAGGGACAAGACACATAGTATAAAACTCACATAAAGTTTAAGACTTTGGTTCCAAATTTCAAATAGGCCCCACAGATGTTCTTTTGATAAGAAGAAAATGCTTTTAAATATTGTATGACAGATGCTGCCTGAAGAAGAAAAAGAAAATTCTTTGAAACAAGAGCAAAATCACACAATGCTCTTATTTTTTTTTTAACTACATGTCAATCAAACTGTTACAAAGTTTGTTCAGAGGCAGAAAATCTATGAAATTTTTATTTCAGTAAACTTACATACCAAAATAAATATGCATTTGTGGCACGTTACAAAGGTGGGACCAGTCTTCCTGGTGACTGAATTGCTCTTTGGTAGGAAGGTGCGTGATGCTTCCCTAGGTGGGCAGTGTGCTGTGAGCCTGCCCATCTCTACTGAGATGATTCCATTTTATGGGTAGTCAAAAGAGGGCGTGTCAAACAGACAAGATAAAATGTCATCTGTCATTCTGGTATTCACTCACTAGGGCTTCCTTCCCACTTACAAAGAAAATAAAACCAGAAGAGAGACCCTGGAAACAAGTGACTGTTGTTCAAGGGTCTCAGGTAAAGAGACAATTTAGATGAGCAGCTAGTGACCAATGGATTGAACATCAGTGAATGGGACAAAAGAACGTCACGTACAGTAAACAAGCCTTGTGCTGTAGTTTAATTTTAAGTGAGGATCTGGTGTCGGGGGATTCCTTACTTGTTTGATGAAACAGATGCGACACCCACCCTCGTTTGAAAGCAGGTGACTTTGTGTTGCTCTTCACAGCACGCGTCCGCCACCTCCTCAAATCGAGCAGCAACACTCAGAAGCGTTGGGGCAAAGACAAAGGGGTTCCTTCTGGCAACTTCATACATATAGCTATAAAACGTTAAAAATGAAAGAAGGGAGAGAAGAAGGGGAAAGGAAGAAGCAGAAAAGGAAGGAATGAATGGTAGACGAGGGAAGGGAGGGGGAATGGGAAGGGAGAGAAACAACAGGAAGAGACTAACTGAGACGTAAGGGTGGTGGCTGCCATGCTGATCCCAAACACCGAACTGTGGCTGTTCTTACTCCTTGCCCGTGCTGCCGGGCGGTTGGCAGTTCTCCCTCCCATGTTCAAAGAACAGCTATGTGTACACACTCCGTCTGCTCCATCTGAGATTCAGGGATCATACTTACTAATGTTCATATAAACTTGTGATTTAAGGTTCAATGAGCACACCAGCTTTCCAGAAAAATCTCTGTTTCTGCAATGACTGATTTTTTGCATTACATTACACCCAGTAAGGTAATGTCTTCCTGACTTAAAAGCTGCAACTTTCCCTTGGGAAGAATATGTCGTTTCCTCCACTGTGCTTCCTGGCAATTTAACACCATGCATACACCTCTGCGCTACGAGTTACCACATGAGAAGACACATTTCACTGATATACGGGTCTTAAAGTAGGGTCCATATCTAATTCATATTAATATCCTCAACACTGAGCACAGAATCTGACACACGATACATGTTGAATGGATTAATGAATGAATGAATCAATCAACCCAGCCACATTCCTTAAAGATAGGCACTGGATTTAGCCTAAGAATAATTCTTTAATTACACCATTTTTCTACTAAGATTAAACTTACCGATTTAGGAAAGATTTTCTGCTATCTTTAAAAGCCTGGCATTTCTCTTCAGGATCCAGAGTGGGGAAAGGAGGCAGAAATGCTACATCAGCTTTCTTGTTAAAGAAAAAACAGGGTCTTCTTTCAAAGCCAACCTTACTGCAGCAGTGTGAGAAATTATGCTTTTGCGGCAACCCCTCCATAGCACATATTTTTTCCTGTAAAACATTATTCTGGACAATAAAGGGGAAAAGGACAATTTTTAGTCATGGTATTCTCTACCTTCTTAGAAAACACAATGGGCACAATAAATGATCAGCGTTACCCTTTGGGAAAGAGATTACAGTTTTCCTACTATGACCAGCAGAGCATTTTTACCCACACCGTTGACAACCATCCCACACTTTGGGAGCCTTTCTCTATATCATGACAAGACCCCTTAACCTCTTACTCTTTCCTTGCTACCTTTATTTCCTTTCCATCAGGGCTTTTCCCTTCATCTCCCAAGGTGACAATATATGGGTAGATTAACGTACTGGGAAAGTGTTTAGAAGTAGTGTTTAGTAGTAATTTTCTAGATGTGCAGATGGGGACTCTACTTGGAGGAGTCCCAGGAAAGAAGCTGTGACAATAGAATGCATATCAAGAGAGGCAGCTGTGGTGGGTCTCTGTACTGTACTGTGCATTTTCAGGCTGTTGGCTTCCTCCTCTGCCTGTATACATATGGCACACTGTATACACAAGGCATACGCATACGTATTGCAAATACATAGCCAACTTTTGTGCATCGTAATACAGAATCATTTTCTCTCCTGAGGAAAGTACCTACCCTAAATACAGAAAGCAAAATAAAAATGATAGCCTAGATTATCTTTCTTTTCACATTTTCAAACCAGAATTTCTCTCAGTGTTGGCAAAGAACCTTCTGTGTTTAAGAAATGCAAGCAATTTACTTACAGGTAATCTGAAACACTCTGGGAGGGTCTTGTTAGCCACGCATCTATCTTTGTATTCCACCATGTCTTTCACCAGAATTTCCACATCTTCGAAGGTTGCTTCCTGAACGTACTGAGCAAATGCAATGATGGTACTACAAGAGTCCACACAGTGTACACAGTGATCATTTGCAAATTTTCCATTTATGTTCAACAAAAACTCACAGGAACATCATCCCAACTAGCCTCAGGGACTTATCTAAATATGAAGGCTATAAATTTTACAACTACTTGACAGTTCAAGTGCCTCACTTAAATTTTATAATTAATGTTATATTTACTTTTTTGATACAGTTTCTAGTTAATTAAATTAATTTTTGAAGCATTGACATTTCTGGAATGTATCAGATAAGATTATGATAAACCTCATCAAAAAGAGTTTTTAGCACAACTCACATGTATTCAATATTCTCTTCTATAAATTTCTGGGTGATCCCGGAGTCATCTGAACGGCAAGAATATTTAGGTTATTGCATCTCCTGGTATTTGAACATTTTCCCAGGAAATAACTATGCATGGCATTTAAGTGTAGAAAGTGTAAAATAGAACACTGTTGGTAGAAAATACTTTGGCATATTTAACAAGAAGGAAAGAAGTCAGATGATGCAAATAGGAGATCTTAATCACAGCTGATTATGTGCTCAAGAGATAGTCATTGAATTTAATTGATTAGAAATAATCCTAAACTGACCAGACTTTAAATTTGTCATTTATGGCTCCCTAGATAATAAATGTCAAGTACAAACACCATTTCCATGATAAATGTTTACCGTTTATGACTAGAGAAGTAATATAAAGATTAACTGATGGGCAATGAAATGTCATCACAGGGATTGATGAAGGATGCACTAGTCAGACACTGATATTTACGTCATCTCCTGACTCACCTAAGATCATGGATTCCCTCCCAAAAAGCATATACTAAACAGAGTACATTTATTTGCTCACATAGACTACATTTATGGAGTCCTTATTTTTTGCAAAGTATTATGCTGGACACCAGGAAGCAATCAACAATGGCTAAAACATCTCCCCTGGACCTCAGGTTCCTAAGCACTCTCTAGGGGAAATGACTCGTGGACATGACTATTATCCAACTTAGAATGTGGTTAACTATTTGACAGGAATGCTTTATGATTCCCTGGGTGAGAAACCAAAACAGGATCATAGAAGGAGTGGTATACGAGTTGCTCATGAAAAGATGTAAAAGATTTAGCCAGCAGAAAAACGAAGAGCCTGTCTTTCTGCGTGAGAATGATGTGAGTAAAAGCACAAAAGTGAAAAATCTTGAGATGTATTTAGGGAAAGTCAATCAATTTTAATGAGAAAGTGGGTCATACAGAGGACTAGTGGGGCCTAGGATAGAAAGGGCCTGGGTCCAGATTATGGGAGTCTCACTTGTAGAGCTGAAGAGTTTGGGCTTCAGTTGGAAGCCATAGAGAACCACTGAAAATGTTTATATAGGATAGTAATAGGATCATTCCTAAACACTAAGAAATACCGGTCAGGTAGTGGTATATCTAATATATGGGGACCTCCCACAGTGCCTGACAATTAGAAAGTGACAAGAACTACTTTCCAGATAAATGGATAGAAAAATGGAGGGAAGGGAAAAAATAAGAAGGCCATTAGGGGAGTTTTACAATTTTCCTATTGAGAAATCAGTAGGATCTGAATTTTGGTAGAAGTAATGGAAATAAAAAGGAAAACATAGATTTAAAAAAGACATTAAAGAGACAAAAATTCACAGGATTTTGAAACAAGTTTTTACAATGGGAAAGGAGAGAGAGAGAGAGAGACCTCAAAAATGACCACTGTCTTCGAGCCCTCTGGTCCTCCTGGCAGGTATTGTAGGGGGTTATCACACTGAAACTGAGAAAGACACGATCCACACCTTCGGAGCCATTGCGATGCCAAGGAAACGTTTGTTCAAGTTACAAAAAGGTGCTCCTTCCAGGCCAGAGGGATTACAAAAAGACACCTCCTCTGGACAGGTGAAGTTCGAAATGTTTCCCCTTTGGATGGAAGAAATATAAAAGTCATCCCTTCCTCCAGACTGAGACTGCCTTGGTCAGGCTTTGGGGGACTATACAAAATGCACCATTCTGCACACCCTAAAGATGTTCACCATGTAGTTGGTAGAGCTGTTGGTAGAGAGAACCAAAGATCTACTAGAAAAATCATGACTCATATTTATTGTTCCACTTTTACCATAAACTATACACATTTGCAAGAAATACTAATATTTTAAAATCCAGACTGTATCTCCCTGCAACACTTTCTATCCTGCCACAGGCTCCTGACCATTTTCTAGGTATGATAACTGTCTCTAACTATAGACTTGGTGATATGACTATCAAAATAAAAATTCTAGAAAGGTTAGTTTGGGATAACTGATCAGTTTATATAATAAACTAGTGAGAGGGGGAAAAAACTGAAGAATTAAACTGAAAGAAAACAAGCTTAAAAAAATAGAAATGATCCTACTTCGGTCAAGCTTTAGCTGATATATAAGTAAATGTCTTACCTACATCCTGAGGCTTTGTGGGCAGAGTTAGGGATTCGGTAAAAAAGAACAAGAAAAAAACAAAATCTGTAAGTTTTAACTGTTTCATTTTTTTTGGAAGTCACATTCATAAAAGAAAGTAATGTGGCTGAGGAACATCAAGTTTTTATATTATTCTTTGGCATTACTAGTAAAAAAGTAACCTGTTTAACCTATTTTGAAATACTGAACATTCAACTTTTATTTAAGTGTGCTGCAGAATTTCCTGCTAATTATTAACTAGGAAAAATTGCCTCTGTGTTTCCCTGGAAAAATCTTTTGAGTTGGAAGAAAAGTCCACAGGTTAAGTATGCATATTACCTAACCAAATAGCAAACCCCCAAAACCTTGAAATACCACAAATGTTAAAGGAAAAATGACTAGAATAGATATGATTCAGCAATCTCTCTTCTGGGTATATATTTAAAGGAAATGAGATATCTACACTCCATGTTCATTGCAGCATAATTCACAATAGCCAAGATGTGGAAACAAGTGTCAGTCAACATATGAATAGATAAAGAAATTGTGATTTGTGTGTATGTATATACACATATATGCACACACATACACACACACAGTGGAATACTATTCAACCTTAAAAAGAAGGAAATTCTGTCGTTGTTTTCCATCGACAAGCCTGGAAGACATTAAATGAAATAAGCCAGACATAGAGGAAAAAATACTGCATAATCTCACTTATACGTAGAGACTAAAAAAGTTCAATTAGAAGCAGAAAGCAAAATGGTGGTTACCAGGTGCAGGAGGTAGGGGAAGTGAGGAGATGCTGGTCAAAGGGTACAAAGTTTCAGTCATGTAGTACGACTAAGTTCTAGAGATCTAATGTTCAGCACAGGAACTATAGTTAATATTATTGCATTGTATACATGGAATTTGCTAAGAGACTAGGTCTTAAGTATTCTCACCATCTTAAAAAAAGGTAACTATGTGAAGAAATGGATATGTTAATTAGCATGACTATAGTACTCAGCTTATTATATATATTTATAACAAAACATCACATTGTATACCTTAAATATATATAATTTGCATTAATAATTTTTTTAAATAAAATAAAGGAAAACAATTTTGAAGGCAATGGAAGGAAGCCAATGGGACAATTTGACAAATAATGAGAGGAATACATTATAACACATTAAATTTTTAAGAAAGAGTTCATGAATCTATATCAACATAAAATAAAAATAAAAATGGGGGAAGGAAAAGCTCGTCTCTGCAGAAGAATGCCACCTAACAAATGCAATTAGAAATAAAGTATAACCTTTGTAGCTGTCATAATAATAACTGATTTAGGCCAGTTTCATGAATGCATTGGTTAAAATGAATACATTTATTGAATGATTGGTGGAAAATTATTGGGCAATAGCATATATGTAGTTTCAATGTGTCACTTCACTGATCACTTATTAATTCCAAAGAGTAAAAGACATTTATGCAAGTGACTACATAAACAGGGGTATAATCATTTTATGGTTTATTATTTGTCTTCAAAACTAATGAATATAAAAATATATAATATCAGGGGAGACATTTACTATATGACATTTGGAGAAAGAGCAGAATCTAAATTTTTACATTATATGTAGACAATGGCAAGGTGAACAGACCTATTAAACCAAAGAAAGGGATGGAGAGAGAGAGAGAGACAGAGAGGGAGATTGAGAGATCAATTTTGTCTCCAAATTATGCAACTGTGTGGTCAGCATCTCAGCATCTTTGGTTGTAGCTGGTGGCTGGTATTGATTGTGTTGATCTCTCATTGTTGCCTCTGTTCTAATTGGCCTTTAGTCAGAGAATTAAAAGAAAAAAAGAACATATTGCTAGGTATATTCAATTATTAGTTGGAGATCAATTTGCTTTTTATTTTCTTCTCAGATATGTTTTTTATTTCCAATTACTGGTTCACACCTGGCAATTATAAGAAAATAACTCCAATTCATCCATTGCACAAATTTAGCCCTCCCTACCATTAATAAGAATGTGATATTTTTATGACCACATGAAGTAAAATAGTAGTCTGTGCTTAGTTAGTAACTTAATGTATCGAAATTAGTTTTCTTCCCTGTCATTTTGTATTTGCCTGGAATTATCTGATTGCTAACTCCCTCATTAATGAGTAATATATTTTGAAACTTGCTAAGATAAATATGCCTAACAAGTTTTGCCTCAACGATATAGATATATACATATACATCCAGACACTGGAAAAAAAAGAGAGACAGAGGAAGCCAGGAGTATAGTCAAAAGCTTGAGAAAATCCTGGAAACTATAAAACAGATGGGATCACATTGGGGAAATATTAACAGATAAGAGGGAACTTTAGCTAAAACATGGGAGATGATGTCAGTTCTTCCCAAAAGCATTCTAGAGAGGTTCCAAGTCTGAAGAATACAAAGAGCAGATATGGACCACGGGGAAATAATCAGGAGAATAAGCTAAAAAGCTACATTCTGAACAGCTAAATTAGAACACTCTCTACCACCACACACATCTCTGTAACGTACTTGGGTAACAGTGGTTGATATCTTTGACAACTAGGTCAAAATCCTAAAATGACTCTTTCTTAGTTTGGATTTCCCAAAGGCAGACTTGTAGACAAAGACTTGTACTATATTTGGAAGGTGATTGGAGGAGGCACAAGTGAGGAAGTGAGACCAAGAAGGGAGAAAAGTCAATAAAAACCGTGTCAATGAGAACTGTAACAGCCTAGCAACTGGGGTACAATCCTGTTGGGAAATGAGAGGTGGAAGATGTCCTAGAATCATCCTGACATGGATTGGGAAGCTGAGCCGTCATTCCATCGACTGAGGTATACATGAGCAAGGAGAATAACCAACAATAATGAATAATTTTGTGGTCAGGTAATAGATTTGAAATCATCCTTCTTTTCTAATGTACACCTTCAGTGTTATAAATTTTCTTTAAGTACTGTTTTAGTGGCACCCCACAAATTCTGACACATTGCTTTTCATTTTCATTCAGATCAAAGTATTTTTAAATATGCTTCTTCTTTTTTTTTTTTTTTTTTTTTTTTTTTTTTTTTTGAGACAGAGTCTCACTCTGTTGCCCAGGCTAGAGTGCCATGGTGTCAACCTAGTTCACAGTAACCTCCAACTCCTGATCTCAAGCCATCCTCCTGCCTCAGCTTCCTGAGTAGCTAGGACTACAGGCATGTGCCACCATGCCTGGATAATTTTTTCTACATATTTTTAGTTACCAATTAATTTCTTTCTATTTTTAGTAGAGATGGGGTCTCGCTCTTGCTCAGGCTCGTTTTGAACTCCTGTACCTGAGCGATCCACCCTCCTCAGCCTCCCAGAGTGCTAGGATTACAGGTGTGAGCCACTGCATCCAGCCTCTTAAATATGCTTCTGATTTATTCTGTGATCCATGAGTTGATTAGAAGCATGTCATTTAGTTAACAAATATTTGTGGATTTTCTGAAGATTTTACTGGTTTTGATTGCTAATTTAATTTTATACTCTCAAACAATTCTCTAGAATCTCCCTTAACTCTTTGAAAGCAGTATAATGGGAGGAGAAAAGTTCTTTGTATGGTAATCCATCAATCCTGGAAGAGTAGGCAAAAGAGGAGTAGGCTGGAAGGGCTGAATCTTAAAGAGTAGCTGATCTGTACCCACCTGTTTTCACCAGCATATCACCCCAGCAGGAGTGTAGCCTTATCCTGATATTATTCTGTGGATACCAGGCAATTTAGGCTACTGCTTCTGATTTATGTTTCACAATGAAGCAAGTGACAGTCTTCTTTGCAATTTGGTATATAGACAAAAGCACAAGTTAAAATCTAACCCCCAAACCTATCTACCCTCTTTTAAGCCAGCTACCCTAGACTGCTAACACCCCCTAATCCCCATTCCACACACACACACACACACACACTTGAGAGTCATTAACTTCCTCAGTGGTCTCTGTTTTTATGTTTATTTCTCAGGCCCGTGGTTTTCTCTCTCTCCCTAGTGTAGTGTACACTCTGTTTCACCACCGTATAGGAAAATACAGCCCATGGCATGCGGTATTCATCCACATATCCAAATATATCTAGAATGCCCATTATGTTCCAGGCACTATTCTATATGACAAGGATAACAGAAGTGAACAAAACAGACAAAAATCCCTATTCTCTTAGAGCGTACACTCTCATAGAGACAGAACATAAACCAGTAAAATACAGTGTTTATTGGATGGCGATGAGTGGTGTGGAGGACAGGGAGGGTGGTGTGATTTAAAATAGGCGGTCGAGGAAGACACCATTGTCCAGCAAAGTGACAATGTGCAGAAGCTTGACGCTGCTGGTGGAGTAAGCCTCACACACACACACACACACACACACACACACACACGGGAGTTTTCCAAACAAGAAGAATCACAACGGCAAAAGCCTGAGCAGGATTGGTAATCTGAAAAACAGCAAGGAGGCCACTGTGCTTGAGCGGAGGAATAAGAGAAAACGTCAGAAAGATAACATCATGGAGGAACATTGGACAGACTTTGCATTTTACTCTGAGATGGGAAGCCACTAGAGGGCTTTGAGTGAAAGGGTGACATAATGTACTTACATATAAAGGATCACTTTGATTACTATGTTGAGAATGGAGCTGGGGGTAGAGCAAGTGTACTTGTAAGAAAACCAATTAGGAAACTATTATAATAACCCTGGCGAGGTGTGATTGTGGCTTGTACCTGAGGTATTGAGAAATAGTCAAATTCTGAATATACTTGATAGGTAGAGCAGACAGGCTTTCCTCATAGATTGGATGTTAGAATGATATGCAAGAAGGAGAGGCATTGTTGGTGATCCCAAGGTTTCTGGCTTGAGCAAACAGAAGAATGGACAATACAGAGGCAGACACTAGTTTGGGACAAGGAGAGGATCAGTGGTTTATAATGTGCTAGCTTTGTGTCATCTCTGCATTCTGAGCATGGAGATGTCAGGGAGGATGCTGACACTTCAGACTGGAAGTCAAAGAAATCGAGGCTGGCGATACAAACATGTGTTGTCAACATCTGGGTGGTATTTAATGCACTGAATCTGGATGAGGCCACCTAGAGAGTGGGTTTAGATTCGGGGAGAGCTGCTCTGAGACACTCCAGCATAGAGATGTCAAGAGTTGAGGCAGACACAGCAAAGAAGACTGAGGAGAAGCAGCCGTGAGGTTGGAGGAAAATCCAGATGCCAAGTGGGGAAAATGTTTCAAGGAAAAGGGAATGATCAAGTGTGCCAAATTCTGCAGAGAGAAATCAGGTAAGCTAAAGACGAAGAATTGACTACTGGGTTTTGCAGGGTGGAAGTCATAGGTAACCTTGACTAGATCAGTTTATACTGAGTCTTTATTTATTATTTGCCT
Source organism: Cheirogaleus medius (assembly GCA_008086735.1). Lineage (NCBI taxonomy): Eukaryota > Metazoa > Chordata > Mammalia > Primates > Cheirogaleidae > Cheirogaleus > Cheirogaleus medius. The sequence goes on along the minus strand of VBSM01003198.1, from coordinate 17,545,799 downwards.
AACTTATTCTGCCAAAGTAGAGATGTTTTAAAGTCTTCAGTTTACTATTGCATTTCTGTCAAATTATCCTTGTGTTTCCAATCATTTTTACATATTTCTTTACATATTTCAATGAAATGTCATTTGGCTGTATATATTTTCTTTACATATTTAATGAAATGTCATTTGGCTGATATATGTTCCTAACAGTTCATTGAATTTTTCCCTTAAAAATAAAATATTATTTTTCCTGTTTGATGCTTTTCTGTTGAATTTGATTTTATTTTATTGTTATCTCTGAATTAATACCTTTTGGAATTATACCAAAATCAGACAAAGTCCACAGAAGTTGCTATAGAAGTGAAAGAAAAATGGAAAGTAGAAAGCAATCGAATTATAGACTGAAAGCTCCTTTTATTGCCCTGGAGAAACTGTTTTCTCCTATAGCACAGGCCAAAGCATTAATGTAATTTTTATATTTCTCTTCAAAGCTAATACGATAAACAGCCTCTCTACTGGTAGACTGGACTTTTTGTCATCACTTTCTGACTTGGCCCTTCCCAGCCCTTTCCCATAACCTCATCTTCTATATCTCATGAATTATCTTCCTAAAAGCTAATGGCTGATGGAACTCCTCTGCTTAGATACCACTTTGGTCCTCCGTTACCCATAAGATATTGTCCAATTCCTTTAGAACAAAGCCATGAGACTCTGGCTTAGCCCTGCATGGATTCCATATCTTGCCTGAAATTCCGTACTTGTACCCTTCCTACCCACCTGACAGTCCCCTAAAACCATTTGTCATGCTTTGTCATACCTAGTACCTCTGACCATGTTTTCCTCTTTCATAAAATGGCCTTCTCCTTGACCTGAACTGATGAATGTCCACTCCTTTTCTAAGACTCCTTTTAAAGGTTTTTGGCACTCTCTCCAGTCACAACTGGTCCTTGATTCCCACCCTTTGGTTCCCTCAACAATTTGTTGTTACCCCTCTTATGGTCATAATCTGTGACACTGCTATGTAGTTGCTTCCTTCTCTACTGAAGCAATTGGGGAGCAGGGACAGCTCCCAGAACAAGGCCTGGTACTCAGTGAACACTTATGGAATAAAAACAGTAACTGATGAAAATATTAATTACATTCAATAAAAACTACAGGACATTTACTATTTGTTTTAAAATGTTTGTGAATAGAGACGTGAGCAATATTGAGAAAAAAGTAGATGTTAAATTTTCATGGATGCTATGGAAGCACAATAATTTCTGTTCTCATCACCAGGTTATCTGCTATAATATTTATGAGGTCATTTATGAACAGTGTGTACTGGCAGCTTCAAAAAGTGCTTAACTTGGGAACATGTTTTCAGTTCACCGAATGATCTAGAGTTGTAAATCCATCCTTGGATGGCCTTAATCTCCTGTAGTAACCAATACTCAAGGATTTTGCAAGAATCTGTTTCAGACAATAGTATACCATACTATTTAAAGAAATCATCTATAAGTTGTTATAAATAAGCAGACTAGGAAAAAAGGAAACATTTGGAAATACTTTATTTCTTTGACAGGAAAATCTCACATATAAGTCTTCATCATTTCATTAATTCACAAAAAGTATTAAATCAGCTAAAATTAAAGAGAAAAGTTCAAATCAGACCATAAAGACTCCTTTTGTCTTCTCTTTCCCCTGAAATATAATGAAAATATATTAAATACTAATTAAATAAATAGGTGCACAAGGTGACTGGTTCTATTACTTTATATCAGGGAAACACTGGAAACAGGGAGATCTGATCATGGCATTCTCTGAAGACTTTGAAATAACCTAAAAGAATTGTACATTAGTTGAGTCACTAATTTAACACTGTGTGCATGATTTTGTTCTAGTGTTCTTCAAATAAACCTTTTTATTGAATTACATTTATTTTTAAGAAAATTAATGGTACTTCTTAGGATTATCTCCTTATGGATTGATATTTGGGGAGAATTGACATTATATTCAGCCTTGTCTGAATTTTTTTCTTTTTTACCTGAAGTCACTTAAACTCCCAAAGCAGCTCGAGTTTTTGAAATCAGTTTTGGACCCTGAAAATTAAGAACAAATAAAAATAATCAGATAAAGAAGTGGATGGTTGTGCCGGTCATACAGTTAGCTCTCTACAATCCCGGGTAAAGTCTCAAGTGTATAGGCTAATGAAGTTAAAAATAAAGAAATATATCTCTGACGCCAACAAGGTGGGATAGTAGAAGTCAGAGAGGAAAAGATATTCATTCATATCAATAGTAGATTTGTTTTCCAGAACAACCTCCAAATCTTTGCCTATCTTCACCCTGCCTTTCCCCTTCCTCTACAAATCACAAGTCATTAGAAATTAAAAGGTTTGCAGAGAAAACACTGCTACTATCTGCTAATGTTCTCTACATCTAAATGAATCTTCTCAAATCAGACAACATTAATTTTTATGTGTCATATTTATCAGAAATAGTTTACATTGTGTCTGTTTTATCAGTTTTGTCTGATTTGGTTATCTGTGTCCCACTGCCACCTGACCCCACCAAAAATACAGACACATGCCGATGAGTGCACACCCCTAAGCACACCTAATTATATTAGTTATAGGAAAACTCTCCTTCTCTAAACACTATCTGTCTTTGGAGTCTGCACATAACAAAACATCCAAACTTTTACATTGTGAGATAGATAAAATTGACAAAAACGCTGAATTATAGAATATCTTTTTAAAAATATAGTGATTCTATATTCAAATATATTCAGTAATGCAAACTAAATATTTATAAAATGTAGCCAGTTAGCTTGATTGGTAATCGTTTCACAATGTATACATCAAAATACCACATATACACTCTAAATATATACAATTTTTATTTGTCAGTCATGCTTCAAAGAAACTGGAAAAAAATAAGTTTTGAAAATGTTAGATAGAATTCTCCAGTTTAAAAAAAATGTAGCCAATTACAAATCCAACTAAAATAATTAAGTAATTGGATTAAAATAATTCCCAGTTAATACTCTATTGATACACAAAGGCATGCTTCTAAATGAGTTCAAAAACATTTTCAATAAACATGTTTCCAATATCCTGTTTGCACAATTAATTTGCTATTAAATTGTTTAATCCATTTAGCCGAATTGATAAATTTTAGGCCAGAAACTGTCCAAATCATCATCAATTATTTATAATATTCATTTTATAGTTTTCTTCACTAGGAAAGAAATCAAAATTACTAATTATCTTAATATTTTTAATTATAATTCTTCCTAATATTTAGTGTGAAAAATGTGATTATTTTTTAAATCTCATAAAATTCTTCCATTTCTAAATGAAATTTAAATCTCTGACATTAAAGTTACAGGTTTGGAGGGCATCCCTTTTACTGTTCACTACAGAAAATTCCATGCCAGGTGTTCTCAGTGTGAAGCGAGCTGCACATACCTCTTCAGCAAAGCAGACTTCCTGCTCCTGGCCTTGGCAGCATGTCTCCAATAGACCTGAGAAATCTGCAATGACAGCCTCAAGTTGTTCCTCTGTAATTTGTGGCTTTTGCTTCACAAGGTTAATGAGAAACCTATGATTTAAAAAGAAACAAAAGACAAGAGATGTCTGTTACGCAATGGTATCTTTCTAGAGCCTTCCTAGTAGAGAATTTTCAGAGCCCTAGCAACCCTCACTCCATCAGCTCCCCCAGACTTACCACACACAACCTGTCTAGTATTTTCCCTGGAAAGATTGAGGCTGGACACATGCCAAACATTACACCGGTCTGGACTTGCACGTGTTATAGATGAAATACTATCTCATAGTTCCGCCATATTTATATGTAGTGAAAGGCAGCCTTTTTCTTACTTGTCTAGAATATCCTTTCCTATCATCTCTTCTAAAGTGTGTCTCATCCACACCCAAAGGCTCAGATTTCCAAAACTTGCCATCCACAGTTATCACACTCTCACCTGGGCATTGGCCACACTAATTGCCTGCACGACTCTTTTCGCAATGCTTTTATGTTGGAATTAATGTTGACCAGGGCAATAGGGAAAGCTTGCCAGAGGAGGCAGCATTCTTATTGTACCCTGAAACATGTCTCAGATGTGATAGTAGGAAAAAAGGAAGAATGAGTTTTCCAATGAAGGAAGACCATTTACAAAGCAAGCATTAAAATGCACAGGAGTTTGGAGAACATAAGTTCCGCTCACTGACTTGCATTAGCGTCACCATTACAGAACAGTTCCCACAATGACTTGAAATGTGCATGTCATTTCTTAACACCCATAACTGCATAATTAAATCAAATATCATGGTTATTCTCTTCAAAGTGTAAATAGTGTAAAAGAAGATTCAATGATGTGTTTTTTGTGCTTGGAATGGATGTACCCAGATTTACTGCAAAGATACACCTTAACTCCCTAAAATAGATTACCCATTTGTTCTCAATCCAAAATGCATCACAACAACAGTTATGATAGATATTATTTTTACAAACAGGAAATTGTCTGCCCTTGTGAATTTTTCCAAACCTACTTCCCAAAGAGGCTGTGAGGACATTGACACAAAACTACTTCAAAAGATATTTTAAGTGTTTGGGGGGTAAAAATGTTCTATTAGTGAGTCCAAAAGTGTTAGGAGTGTAAGGTAGAGGTCTCGGTTGCTCTCTGGTACTGTCAGTCTTCTCCATGCTAGCAAATAACAGTTTCTTACTCTTGCTTCATTGTTTGCAGTGCTACACCCTGAGCTTGGCACAGGTCCTTATGGAAGATGAACTTGTCATCAGAGAATGAAGGAGGGACGTATGTTTCATCCAGCACCAAGCCGCTGAAGCACGGCCTCCTGTGGGCGTATGACGAAGCGCAACACTGGCCCACGCCAGGGTTTACGGGAGTCGCTTCGTGTCTGATGCATAATTGCCCAATAATAAGGTCAGCCTGGGTGGGAGAAAGAAAAAGAAGACAGCAAGGAGATTGCACATTAGCCATAAAGTTGGTTCAAGTTTGCGGAAAACTTGTAGTAATTTCTAATGTCTAGCAACTTATAATGAATATTACAGGAAAATTTGCCATGTAGGATTGTATAATACTATATTATAAATTCCAGCATTTACCCATTTGTTTGAGATAAACCTCAGCATTTAGTGGCAGATGTTCCCTAGGTAATGCTGAAGACAATCCCTTTAGCTATTTGCCTCAGCTATTTGAAACATAGTTCCAGTTACATACATACTTCCAAAGGGGAAACAAAGTCTCTACCCTGACCTAAGAAAGCCAATACGTAGATTACATTTGTGGTATATATCTTGTTGAGCTTTTCGTTTTACTTTTGAGATCCAGAGAATTACTTTCTGAAGGTAAGAATGGTACAAACCTAGCCCTTTTATTTATATCTATGTACACAAATGCATACATACATATACATATATACACATATATGCATACAGACATACAGCTAATAAATAATCCTAACTGAAAAGAAATAGAACCAATATGGGGTTGTCTTTCAGGTTTTTCTAATGTGGAATCCTCCTACCTTCCACCCTTCAGAGATATTTCTTAAGCACCCAGCAATGACTTGTGGTAAGAGCCAACATGTTTTGGGTGCAAACCATCTATCAGGCTAGGGCCACGTGAGTTATGCAGATTACTTTGCTTAAAACAGCTGTTCAGTGAGGCTGGTACAAATCTTATTCTTAAATGCCATGAAAAAGCTCAAGCTGAGTGAGATAAGTAACTTTGCCAGTGTGACAAGACTGACAGGCAGTGAGAGCGGGGCGGGACTGTTGGCAGGTGGCCTCCGGACCCTGCACTCCTGAACCTTCGCCACCCCGCGGGCCCGCAGCTTCCCAACACGCAGAAGTCAATGAACAATTAAGGTGATGTTTAATCACGAGAAGCTCTCCTTTCACTCCTAAACTTTGGTGAAAAATTCCACAACATGAAAACTAACTAGCAAATAATTCCCCATCATCAAAAAGAAGAAAAGAGACAAAAGAGATACATGAATTTGTTCACAATTACGACTTTAAGGGAAAAAATAATGAAAAGAAATTCACCTGTAATAATATGTATGACACTTGTGACATTAGGAAGTAGAGATTATTGGCATTAGTAACTGGAAATCATTTTATTACTCTTGAGAACATGGACTTACCCTGCTCTGCACCCTATACCCTGTCAAAGGGAACAAATCATCCCTAATGTCATAATAATAATATTATAATATTAAATAATACATTTAAATAAAATATAAATAATAAAATTATACTACAAAGGCAAAAATGTAAGTATGGCTAAAATAAAATGACTGAATTTAGTCTATCAAAGATTAAGCTTTTTTTTTTTTTTTTTTTTTTT
>VBSM01003198.1:17507692-17534153 GCA_008086735.1 Cheirogaleus medius | reverse complement strand
AAAAAAAAAAAAGAAATTAGAAATCGCTCTTGGTCACCTATCAAAAGCAAAAGAATTTATATAGTATTAGGAAAGTTGAAGCTTCAAAGAGAAAGAACTTAAGAGTTCTTATTGTTTATTTATTTATTTTTTTTTTATTTGTCTTTTTTCTACTCTTCAGCATTGATTCAGCACAAGTTCTTATTGTTTAAAAAGAAAAGAAAAAGTGTTTTAAGTCTTGTTGATTCCAGCCCTGCCTTTCCAGGCAGTAGCTCTGAAAGCTGTGACCTGGCCCCGTAGGTGGTATTGAAGTAATTGCCTTTTCCTAAAACCTTTCTTGAGCATTGAGCTAAATTCTATATTTTGTTATTCATCCCTGATGCTGAGCATTTAAGATCATTGTAGTGAGTGGACAGAAAAATTGAAAAGGATAAACAATTTAAAAATGGAAGATTTTGTGAGAATTGTAGTCATTTTTCACCAGGGGAAAAAATACTTCTGAGAATCCAGGGAGGGGTACATATGTGCAAATGAATGAAACAAGAGTGGAAAGTGGAGCAGAACATTCCAGGCATGCCACCACGCCAAGACAATGGTGCAGCCAAAAGGAAAGTAAGACATAAAGATTCTGGTTGCTTCTGCATATTTCATTACATTTTTAGAGATATCTGCGTGAAACCAATGCTCCCTAGAGCAAATGGTGGTGCTGCTACTGATGACATGGATTTTCTTTATAAATTTAGAGCATTTAGCTTTAATCAGTTATGGATAGCAAATGACAAAGTCATTATAAAATACTATCTTAATTTCTTTTCTTTTTTTTTTTTTACTAAGATAGTTTAAATAAAGTAGTTCACAAATTGAGCTGAAGGGTAGTTAAGACATAAATCTGACCTCTTCTAAGAAGAAATTTCAGTCACTCTGTGGAACTAATTCCATGACTAAAAACTTTAATCTACGTCTCTACTGTGTACAATACATTTTAATGTGTCATTTAACAAACAAATAAATAAACTCTGAATTTATACACTTACTACTTTTCAATTAGCAGTTTAGATAGTTTCCTATGCTAGAAATGTTTCATTATAAAATAAAGAGGCCGGGCGCGTTGGCTCATGCCTGTAATCCTAGCACTCTGGGAGGCCGAGGCGGGAGGATCACTCAAGGTCAGGAGTTCGAAACCAGCCTGAGCAAGAGTGAGACCCCATCTTTACTAAAAATAGAAAGAAATTAGCTGGATAACTAAAAATATATAGAAATAATTAGCCAAGCATGGTGGCGCATGCCTGTAGTTCCAGCTACACGGGAGGCTGAGGCAGAAGGATCCCTTGAGCCCAGGAGTTTGAGGTTGCTGTGAGCTAGGCTGACACCATAGCACTCTAGTCTGGGCAACAGAGTGAGACTCTGTCAAAAAAAAATAAATAAAATAAAATAGTTAAAGAATACTTTAAACCAGTTATTTAATTTAAAACTTTCTTTTCTCCTAACATTAGATTCTAATATCGTTGCCTCAAGGGAATATTTTCACAGGAAGTAATAATTGATATAATGGGCTTTATAGCAAATTGGGAAGCACAAATAATATAAAGAATTTCTTGTTAAGGCAAAAGTTTTAATAGATGCTCAGTGAAGGCTGGCCTCGTTGGTAGAGGAGCTAGAAAAATATGGTCTAATGATGAGGTATAATTTGATTGCAGGCCAAAACTTAAGTTTCTTAAAGAATAGGCAAATAATATAAATCTTAAAAGTAGTCTTTAAGCATTATTACAGCCAGGCTTTAGTAAGTGTTAAACAGAAGACTGATCTGTTAGTTTCCTTTCCATCGTAAGTGTTGATAATTCTAATCCCATTAACCCTCATCAAAGGATATTTCATTCTCTACAACAGCAACAATGAGAAAAATGAACCCAAATTGCAAAATGGTAGCTCTGTAGCTCACACCCTGGTCCCTAGATAGAGTTTAACCTTACATGGCTTGGAAGGTTCGGGATCCAAAATTCTTCATTACTGCACATGAATGTTGATTTAACAAGCTGCTTTCTCTTAATTCTTTTGTAATTGTTGCTCCCTAGATGTAGAAGAAACAGTGTATCATGAAAGCATGTATTTTTTTGATATGCTCTTAATAATTAGAAAAAACTGGTATAGGTAAAATATGAAATATTAAATAAAGTATTTTTTACTAAAATTTATAAATGCCATACATTTTGCAGAACATTATTTACTCGTTTATTCTTTTAGGTTACTTTATATGCATCTGTGGCAGACAGTTTATTAAAAGTATCTTGAAACAAAAACATTATAACTTTCCCATTGAGAATCACAAATGAACTATACTTTTACAAAGCTTTAAGACAAATTGATGGCTGCTAATTTCTTAAATGTCTGTTTAGTTACAAAAAATAAGATTGTGACATTGAGAATAGTCACAATTCTTAGGAAATTTTTGTGGTAGAACTTCTAGTGACAAGTAGAAGTTGTTATTCTAGCTCTCACTTCTCCAAACCTAAGTGTCCTTATTTGTTGAATGGCAATAATACACCTGACATTTGTTCTAAGGACGAAACAAATAATGAATATAAAGCATTTATCATAATTCTCTTTCATTCACATTACCATCTCTGCCTCTGTCTTTCCTTCTCCAGCCCAGCAGACTCACTTCTTTAATAATAAAATAATTGTTGGCCAAATAAGCAAACCAATACAGAAAGCCCCCAGCAAATCCAACTGTTTTTCACACAAAGAATAGCAAACTGCTGCAATATGCTCTATCCTGAAAATGATACTCTCCGCAGAAAGCATGTTTGCATTTCTAACTCTGGTTGTATTGAGTCACAGCAGGCTGCAGTGCCGACTCGGATACCCACACGAATAGGATACCTTTGTTTGGAAGCATTCGACGGCGTTTTCAGCTTTGCAGCAGAGTGGGATGATTTTGTCATAGCGAGCGGCCGAAGACAGCACTGTCGGCGCGTACAGGAAGGGGTGCCTCCTTGCGATCTCATAGATGTATCTGCGAAGTGAAACGGCACTAGAAGATTTGCAAACACAGAATAACAAAACTACTACTGCTTGTAACTAAATCCTGGGGTCTGTAGAAAGATTCAGAGAACAACAAAGAAAAAAAAGCATTTGGCTTTTTCTTTACTGGGTTCCTAAGAGGAAAATGGTTATGTTTTTTTCCACATGCTGTCAAAAATGTTCCTCACTCAAGATCCTTAGGAAAAAAATATCTGACAGATAATAACCAGATTCGATTATGAGAACAAACTAGGCAGACATGCTGGCTGTGATTCTTATTAAAGTGTCCTATTCAATAAGCCGGCTCATGTGTTTCAGAGACCAGCAAGGCCAGATTTCTGGTAAGGAAAGCAGAAAGGTGGCCTCTTTTTCCCTTGTCAGTGCAGAATAGAGGTAACCACCCAGACAGTCACGATAGCAGAGGGGTGACCAACGCAGGCTCTCTATGTCTCTGGTTTAGTCAGTCACGCAGAAGACGGAAGAGTTAGATCCAGCCTTCCCCGTCAGAGAACCTGTGTTCAAATGTACTCTCAGTGCGCCCTCAGCCAGTTGTCTACGCTTCAATATCTTCAGCAACAAAATGGGAATAAGAAGAATGAAGAGGAAGTGGACCAGGAGACTTCAAAGGTTGTTTGTGAGCATTAGCCAAGCAGACATGTTCCTACCACATCCTAAGTGCTCAATAAAACTTTGCCACATTTAGAAATCTCAATGATGCCTAGATCTCTAACAGTTTTTATTTCCAGGCAATTTGGTGAACACAAAACACCAATATATGGCTCTGGAAAGAATCATTTTGTACAGCATTAGTATATTCTTGGGACAAGGTAAAATTGAGAGATTAGAAGGGAGAAAAAACAAGATTTATCTCAAGAGAGTAAAGGAACCTCTGATGGGTCTGTTGTGTGGTCTGGTCCGCTCTGGCATGCTGTGGAAATAAAGTTACAATTACAGTTGCTCCCTGATCACCACGCATGGGACTCAGCACGTATAACGGCAAACACCATTTATACTTCTCCATATGGAGAGGATATCTGTGAATTGCAGAAGCACTAACTTCTGCTTGGTACTGCTCTCTTTCTGGGGCTTTCATCTACTTTAAACTGGATCCCTACCTGTTCATGAACGTGTCCCTGTCTTCTTCATATGCTTTACAGCTCGTGACAGGTTCTGGAACTTGGAAGGCTGGAATGGATGCTGGAGCGGCCTTCTTGTGTGCAAGGAAACAGTTAAGTCTTTCCTCTTCACTTTGGCTGCAGCAGTGTGAAAGTCCATACTTTTCAGGAATTTCTTTCTCGTGACAAATTTCTTCCAGAAAGACAGATATCTATAAGAAAAACTTGAGTTTTAATGAAAGACAACTAACTTTGCTTAAAAATTCTGCAAAACACATGAAAAGTTTTCTAATATCCAAAGTCAAAACTATAGATTAAGAACAATTCCATTCTATAAAAAAGACATCTGCACTCGAATGTTTATAGCAGCACAATTCACAATTGCAAAGATGTGGAAATAACCCAAGTGCCCATCAATACATGAGTGGATTAATAAAATGTGGTGTATGTATACCATGAAGTTCTACTAGCTGCAAAAAACAATGGTGATCTAGCATCTCTTGTATATCCTGGATAGAGCTGGAGCCCATTCTACTAAAGTGAAGTACCCCAAGAATGAAAAAACAAGTACCACATGTACTCACCATCAAATTGGTTTTAACTGATCAACACTTAAGTGCACATACAGTAGTAACATTCATCAGGTGTCAGGCAGATGGGAGGAGGGAAGATGGGTTGGGTATATTTACACCTAATAAGTGCAGTGCACACCATCTGGGGGATGGACACTCTTGAAGCTCTGACTTGGGTGGGGCAAAGGCAATATACATAACCTAAACATTTGTACCCCCATAATATGCTGAAAGAAAAAAGAAAAAAAGAAAGAAAAATTCCTGTACAAATTCCAATGTATTTAGTTTCAGCCTGATGAGATAGATTTCTTTGCTGCCTTATGGGAAATGAAATTTTATTCTCCAACCTTGAGTAACACACATGACTATGAGACAAAATTATTTTATTTTAGAAGGAAAAAAAATCCATACGATATTTTGTCTCTCTCTCTCCTTCAATTTTGAATTATTTCATTTTTCCTTTTTATGTTATCAAAATTTGGCCTAGGATACATAAGATTTCCTTTTTCATTTAAACTATGTTTCAGAGGTGGACACTCATTTTGTTTGACATTCTTATGACAAAACAATGATCTAAAATTAGATATTATTTTCAGTTAAAAACAAAAATGATTTTGAAACATAATAATGATTGGATTTTGAACTGGAAAAAATGATTTTTAAAAGAAGCATGTCTCATTGGTCTTTATTACAGATTTAGCTGAAGTGTTTTAAAATGCACATGCTTCCTTCTTTGGTGACTTAATTTAATCAAAATCAGATAACACCAATATTGCAAAGAAGGCCTCTGAGGAATATGTGTCTTTCATTCATCATGGAAATGTTTATTTAGCTTTTACAATGGCTACAGTAATATTTAGAGAATCCTGGAAAGCTTACATGAGACCTCCAATTCCCAACCCACATTAAAAAAAAATGCCTTTAAGTTTACAATGATAAATTGGCAATCTGTAACATGACCTTTAACCTCTAATTGGATGTACAGTTATAACAGGAAATGTATTTTGCATTTTTATACACATTTTTACAAGATTGTCAGGACAAGCCAAAAGCAGAGATGCAAAAGAGGGATTTTTTACCAAATCATGAATTTCAGAGTTGGAAAATACTTTATCTTTAAAAAGGTATCTCCTCTGTAATATTCCAGGCACATTGTCTTTTGGCCACTTCATCAACCCCTCTGAGACAGAGGATTCTCTGGGCAGGTTGTTTCATAACTGGATAGCTCTAGCCAGTATAGAGATTTTTTCTATATTTACATAAAATAAATAATAATAATTACTATTTATTGAGCTCCAACATTGGGGCACCCTTATATTAAAAAAGATATCCAATGTTTATGTAAAATTCAGATTGAGCTGGATATCATGTTTTGTTATTGTTTGTTTGCTAAATCTGGCTACACACCTCACATCCACTATTGCACAGAGTGTAGTGTAATGAAGCTGCTAAGGATGCTAATCTCGGAGCCAAGTGGCCTAGTTTAGATCCTGGTTCTGCCATTTGGTATGCCCCTTAAGAAAGTTACTTAACCTCTCTGTGCCTCAGCTATTATTATCCCTTATTTTATAGATAAGAAAGCTAAAGCTCAAAGAAATTAGGTAATATGCCCATGGTCACCCACATAATCTTATTTCAGAGCCTTAGCTCTTAGTCACCATGCTTATATGGTCTCTTTACGATAGCCCCCGTTGTTCTCTTTTCCCCTCTTCAGCAACTCAGAATTAATCTAATTTGTCTTTCATCCAACAGCTCTTCAAATATTTAAATGCATTTCTCATGCCATCCCTGTGTCTTCTCTTATGCATGCTAAATTTTGGTCAAATATCACATTGCTTTTTTTTAACCATTCATTCACCTGGTTTTCGAAACACCCTGCAGGCCGCTCAGCGGGCTTCTCAATTACAGTCAATACATCCTTCACCATCTTGCTTACTTCCTTGTAAGTGGCTTCTTGAACAAACTGGGCAAAAAATATGGTAGCTCTGAAACAAAAATTCACGGGAATGCTTAAGAAACAGAAATATCAAGCTTATTTTTCTCAAATGAAGTTTTTGGGTTTTGTTTTGTTTTCTATTTATGGTATGACCTGTTTAGAAAGGGTAACCTTTACTAAAAAATTTATATAAAATTTAGCCATTCAGGAAGAAATTTTTATTGTTTTCATCCCTCATATATGTGCATATATATGTTAAAAGTCAAAATAGGTGGATTTCCCATAAAAGTGGTTCTTCCTTTTGTGATCACCCATCAACTGCAATGCACTCACAATTAAGGATGTCTATATTCTTTACAGTTTCTTTTAAATTTAAATAAAAACTTGATCATGTCTGACCATGTCTACTCCCAGCATGATCAAGGTCTGATCCAAGACCACAATGCTCATGGATTAATTCAAAGCAAGTCTTGTGTAAGCAGTAGCAGCAACACACAACTTTACACTCCTTATTAGAAATTTCAGAAATGTGGAATGGAAAGACAGTATTCAAGAGAACAACATACTCTCCACCAATAACAGAAAATAGAGTATTTCACCTTTTATGATTTGCTACCAAGATCTAAACAGCATGCAGAATAAAGAACATTGTAATAAAAAAAAAAGAACATTGTAATATCATCCTATTGATATTGGTGAGAAAAATTCCTGAATTCATACATCTTTTCACTGATAAGACACTAATCTTCAGTTTCTTAAATCTGATGTGGTTTGTTCCACGGAGTTTCAAGGAATCTAGAGATTAATACCTAAGGCATTGGCCAACAGTTCAACCTCTTCATTATCAATTTAATATTCAGTATCGGGCCGGGCGCGGTGGCTCAAGCCTGTAATCCTAGCACTCTGGGAGGCCGAGACCGGTAGATGGTTTGAGCTCAGGAGTTCGAGACAGCTGAGCAAGAGCAAGAACTCATCTCTACTAAAAATAGAAAGAAATTAATTGGCCAACTAAAAATATATAGAAAAAATTATCTGGGCGTGGTGGCACATGCCTGTAGTCCCAGCTACTCAGGAGGCTGAGGCAGGAGGATCGCTTGAGCCCAGGAGTTTGAGGTTGCAGTGAGCTAGGCTGATGCCACGGCACTCTAGCCCGGGCAACAGAGTGAGACTCTCTCTCAAAAAAAAAAAAAACAAAAATATTCATTATCAGCAACTTTTCTTGAAATTGTCCAATTTGCTTTCGTACTTTTAAAAATTATAGAGCTACCCCGTTTCAATTAATCACTTACTAAAGTTATCATTGCTTTGTGCATTTAAAGTGCATTTATACAACAAAACTTACAAGTCAGCCAAGTTCATATCTGCAGTGCATTGGGAAGAATCCAATATGGAAGCTGGAAGGCAAAATAAACTTCATGAATAATGATGTTTTCAACTGCAACCAGGAAAGTAATCAAGGTTACAAACAAATATTTTCATACAATTTTAGAACCAAGAAGACATTAGGGATCACCTATCTAAACATCTTAATGTTATACTTAAGAAAACTAGGAAACTAAGGAATGAAGTTAACAGGCATAACTGGCACTAAAATCCAGGTTTTGTCTTCCAGTTGTGGGTTTTTTCCCCTGTAATGTGATGCTGTAATTGGCCTGAAAATAAAATGGTCAAAAATATATTTCAATCATCCTTTTGAACGTGATTATAGTACAATTTGCCATTCATATCCCAGTCCCAGTGCTGCAGACAGTCAAATGATGACCCATTTTTCTGAATTAAGAATAAAGACATTACTTATTTTACCAGTCTGCAGGCATTTTATACATGAAGGAGCCAGGGTTATGGCCTGGTGTGTGTGTGTGCATAATTTTTTTCAAAGAGAATACATATCAATTAAATAATATACAAAAAAAGTAGTTCAACATGGAACACACCAATCATCCAGTGATCATGTTAGGCACTGCTGTGATTGTTACTCTCTTGCAAAGTTACAAGTTTATCTTTTATCTAAATGTATCCACGTGTTAAATATTTTTCTTCTGTGCAGAACAGTAAATATGACAAATAAATCAAGACAAATGGATGCATGCAAATTTAAGAATTTTAAGAATTTTGATATAGAGAGAAAAGACAAAAAGAGAAACACAAAATATCTCACCTATTCCATATGCATTTCTATGCAGTGTTCTGGATTCAGTGAAACTTAGTAGGAAAATTAAAAAAATTGATTCCACCCACTTCATGGTTACTAGTTATTTCGTTGTTAGCACTGGTGGGAGAAGAATATTGAAAATGGTGCTGAAATTCTTTTATACTCTTTTCAGGCAATGCCTGTTAACTAGTAACTGTTTGCTGGTATATCTGTTACTTTACAATATTTCCTTAGGTTGAAGA
Organism: Cheirogaleus medius; assembly: GCA_008086735.1. Taxonomy (NCBI): domain Eukaryota; kingdom Metazoa; phylum Chordata; class Mammalia; order Primates; family Cheirogaleidae; genus Cheirogaleus; species Cheirogaleus medius. Next base: position 17,525,136 of record VBSM01003198.1, on the reverse strand, counting down.
TGGGACAATTTGCCAATAATTAACAGCATAGGGGTTATTTGTATCTTATGTTCAAGGACACAGACCTCTTTTGGGTGGAAAAAAGGGAAAAATCTTGCAAATTCATTCCATTTTGCAAGTACATTAAATATATTCTTTGCAAACTACAGAATATTCAAAGAGATAATCTGTCCCTAAATTGCAGAATAATTAATTCATTTCAAATTAACAAGTTAATGAGGCCATAAACAAAAGACAACAGAGTTGGTATGCAATTGGACTAAATAAACACATTAATTCTTTAAAACTATTAATTGAATGCCTACTATATGCCTGGCACTGCACACATTATCTGACCCACTCAGACTCTTCATTAAAGAATACATTGCTTGATTATGTTGTTATCATTTAGCTCAAAAATACTTTTCATGTGTAGGACATATTTGTATGTCAACAAGGTATATTTTTAAAAATAGATTACACTACTAGTTACTAGGGTACACACTTAAATAAAAGTTTATCATCAGTAGCACTTCTAGCAGATAATAAATATTTATCATAACATGAACAAGGTCTTAAATGTTAGTCAAGTAAAACTTCCATTTATTTGATAGTTTTTGTTCATTTTCTGCTACATGTGGCTACCCTAGGTTTTGTTTCCTTAGGAATGCACTAACAGGAACAGGTCTTCCTGAAAGTTCTCTCTAGGGACAGGTGGCACTGACCTTGTCTACCCATTTAGATTCTAGGATAGTATATATGAGACACAGCTCTCTCACTATCCCTGAAAAGGGCTTTCACTCTAATATATGAAAACAAAAGCATTAGTTATTAAGAAATAACTGAAAAGCAATAGTCATCAAGCATTAGTTACAAAGAACTGAAATATCGTTTTAGGAATCAAACCATATACAGCTAAACACAAGCAAAATATCCCAAAGCCTTTCACAGTATCTGGTTCACAGTCAGGAGTCCATAGCATTTGCCGAATGAATGATAAATGTACTCATTCAAAAATAAGGGTTTAAGGTAGAGAAAGAGGTTGCCTTTGGCAAATACCAGATTCTATAAGCTCTGAAATCTTTGTAACTTCACAAACCACATTTCAGGTTTTATGCTTATATATATATATAATCTGCAAGACTGGGCAATCTAATCTCATCGTTTCATCAAAATATTAAAGGGGACATCTGTAAAAATGCCTGCTAAATACTAAACCTCTATTAAATTATGACTATTTTAATATTATAAACATGCATATAAATAGACACAACTGCAAATAGTTTGTACATATCAAGCTAGATGTGGGTTGTGTCAGCCACCACTTCATCAGGATGCTGATGAGACAACGACAAGAGTAACAGCCTCACTGACAGTCCAGGTGTTATTGGGATATTTTCTCTATATTGTGCTATTTTTGTGTCATCCTTTTATCTCCATCCATATTCTACTTTACTGAGCAGATGTCTTCTATTCATGTCATATGATCAAGCAAGCCATATAGTGCAGTGTTAAACGTGTGGATTTGGGGACTACGTTTGAATTTTTGCCCTGTCACTTATTATTAATAGTTACAAGATTTGGGGTAAGTAATTCAATTCATCTGGGCTTTATTTTCATCTATAAAATGATGATAAATATAGTACCCCTCCTTCATGGTTAAATGAGGATTAAATAAATCCATGAGCATAAATGGCTCAGAACAGGGCCCTGCACAAAGTAGCGCTTGATAAGTGGGAGTTTTATTTATTCATTCAGCAAAAACATTGAGTCCGCACACCAGGCACTGTTCTTTGATAGGAATAATCAGCAACAAGAAACAGGCACCAAAGCGCTCTGGCTAAGCTTACCGTCTAATAGGAGAAACAGTCACATCAGCAACACAACACGGTGCAATGCGTGCTGTGATAAGTAGAGTGAAAAGAGCAACATCTGAATTCTTTGGAGGGTTTAGGTAAGACTTCCTGGAAGAAGTAGCATTTTAGTGGAGACCTGAAGGAAACTTCGAGGTGGGCCAAATAAAGAGGGAGGGAAGAGTGTTCCAGGCAGATGTAGAAGGCAGTGGAAAGGCCAAGTGGCAAGGGAGAACAAGACATACTTAAGGAATGAGAAGAAATGCAATTCAGTGAAGCACAGAGTTTAATGATAGAACTTACAACCTATAGGGAATTTCTGGCAAGGATGGTAGGGGCCACATCTCAAAGACCTTTTACATCAATTTTATACCTCCTCCCAGAGCAACGGTAGACTACAGAAGGGAGCTAATAAAAATCCTATTTATATTTTGAAACTGTCTCTCTTGTTACAAAAGGGGACAAGGCTGTGATAAGGAGACCAGCTAGGAAGTTTGTGCAATAACACTGTCAAGTAAGTGGCCAGATGAGAGCAGTGCTCATGGGAAATGAGAGCTATGGATGAAGTTAAGTGGTATGAATGACATAAAATCAAAAGGACTTCGTAACTGAGGACGTGTTCGGTTTTAGATCTATTGAGCTTCAGATAGAGTGACCAGTTTACCCAAACAGTCCTGGTTCTATGCATGTTGACTTAGTGTAATTATTAATCAGGCCCCCTTTCCACTCTCAGAAACATTCTAGGCAGAACGGCTGGATTGCAGGATGAAGTGTCTTTAAGCCATCCAAGGGGAGAGGTTGAAGGGCATTTGAATACTGCTTCTTGTCCTCCGGAACAAGATTGAGGTTGGAGATGGAGATTTGGGATTCATTCACTTGTAGAGGGTTACTGTAGCCATGAGGGGGGTTGAGAAACAGAGATAGTAGAAAAAGCAAAACCTTGAAGAACACCAGATTTTACAAGACAAGCAATAAAGAGGAGCTTTGAACCAGAGTTTGTATGCCAACAGCAAACAATCCTCAGCCTATGTCATTGCTTAAAGTTTAGTCCAAAGTATAGAGTTCACCGCAAAAGCTTTTCCATTGCTTTGATTTTGATTCTGTTTACTTTTTCATAAATTTGGGAAGCTGCTCAGAAGCAACCTGGCATGGTAGACTGGACTTTTGGTATCAGAAAGATTCAAATCTAATCTAATTCTAATCTAATTGTCATATAGCCAATTATTAGCCATATGACATTAGACAAATAATTTAATCTCTCTGATTCTTAACTTTCTCACTTATATCATGAAAATGATATTTCCCCTGAAGTTTATTTTGATGTATAGATGGAATAATGTATTTTAAATGCCTGCTGTCTACTGAAATTAAAAAAGATGACAGTAATTATTATTATTAGCATGGCATTAGTGTTAAATATTAGATATATTCTCTTCTTCAGAGCAGTTGAGCTGTACTTGTGGGTTGCTAAAAAATGCCTTTGCTTCCCTCACTCTGAGATTTCTGAGATTCTTTTCATTTTTTGTTTGTTGGTTTAAGTGGTTGGTTGTTAGAAAGTGGCTTTTAATCTCTACTGCCCTTCCCATCAATGTTTGTAACGACTGTACTCAATCTTTCAAGTCTATATCAAATAATTTTCCATGAATATATTTCTGATTACTCCCTAACTAAAGAAGAGCCCTCTCACCTTTGACAATTTATAACACCCTTTAGATTGTTTTCTCATGGAACTTCTTGTTTGATGTTTTATCAGTCATTTGTAAGCTATGCAATTATTCCTAGATAGTTAACTTCTTTTATTTTCTTTCAGAATTTTATGGAGGTACACACATTTTGGTTACATAATTTGCTTTTGTACAGTTTGAGTCAAAGTTATAAGTGTGCCCTTCACCCAGTTAATGTGCATTGTACCCATTAGGTGTGAATTTACCCACTCCTCCTCCCCTGTCCCACTTGATTTCCCTTGAGTTCTACTTCCATATGTGCATGTAAGTATTGATCAATTAGTTCTAATTTAGTACTGACTACATGTGATGGGTTTTTTTCCCATTCCTGTGATACTTCACTAAGATGAATGGCCTCCAACTCCATCCAGGTTATTACAAGAGATATTAGATCACTGTTTTCTTTTATGGCTGAGTAGTTCTCCATGGTATACATATACCATGTTTTACTAATCCACTCATGTATTGGTGGACATTTGGGTTGATTTCACATCTTTGCAATTGTGAATTGTGCTGCTATAAGCATTCCAGTGCACGTGTCTTTTTTATAAAATACCTTTTTTTTCCTTTGAGTAAATACCTAGTAGTGGGATTGCTGGATCAAACAAATCTACTTTTAGTTCTTTGAGGTATCTCCATATTACTTTCCATAGAGGTTGTACTAGTTTGCAGTCCCAACAACAGTGTATAAGTGTTCCTTTCTCTCCACATCTTCACCATCATCTATTGTTTGGGGACTTTTTGATAAAAGCCATTCTCACTGCAGTTAGGTGATATGTCATTGTGTTTTTGATTTGCATTTCCTTGATGAGTAGTGATGTTGAGCATTGTTTCATGTGTTTGTTGACCATTAGTCTATCTTCTTTTGAAAAAGTTTCTGTTCATGTCCTTTGCCCACTTTTTAATGGGGTTGTTTGATTTTTTCTTGCTGATTTGCTTGAGTTCTTTGTAGATTCTGGTTATCAGTCCTTTATCAGATGTGTAGCATGCGAATATTTTCTCCCATTCTATAGGTTGTCTATTTGCTCTACTGATTGTGTCCTTGGCTGTGCAGAAGCTTTTTAATTTCATCAGGTCCCATTTATTTATGTTTGTTGTTGCTGTGTTAATTTCTCACATTTAAAGATTCATCTTTGTGATTTCTATGGTGCCTAGCACAACATCTGGCACAGAGCATAACCTTTATAAAGAGAAATTGGAGGAAATTGAATCAGACAGTTGTAGTCGGGATTTTTGCACTAATTTAATTGTCTTCACTCATTTGTTGACACAAGTGAATGACATATTTCTAATACTCTTCTCACCACACATCATTACTGAAATGTTTACATTTATGTTTTCTCAAATATTCAGGGTCCAGAGAGCCCAGTACAGATCTAAGAAGGGGGCAGTCCTTAGGGTCTTGGTACCAGACCAAGTTATCAAAGTATTTAGCTTAAAAAAAAAAAAGACAGTTTTCCTTCATCAAAGGGATTTTATCTCTGGTTTTTAGATGGGAAAAACATTTTTTTCCCTCTCTTTCTACTCCAGAAACAAAGTGAGAGGAATCAGAGTTAGATTAGGCAACCAAACTGCCTGCTAAACTTAAAAGGATAGAAGTGCCTTGAGGTCAGCAAGGTGAACTAAGACATCAATATGGGTCATGCAGAGATAGAGCAAAACAAGTCAAGGGCCAATCAGAAATAAATTTCATAAAAATGTACTTTTCATTAACAGCATTTCTCCTCTGATGGGTTGGCTGCTTATGCTAAGCTGGATATGGGTTCTTAAAACAGCAGAACTGGTCCACATGCTCAAATAGATTATATACCATGTAAGAGAAACACCATAATTTGAGAGCATCTCCTAGAACAATGATTTGTGCCAAAAAAAGAGCCTTTCCTAAATCCTTTTTTGTAATGACTTTTTAATATAGAGTTTCTCTCTTCCCAGCTTCCATAGCAATGACAGAGTGTAAGAAATAACAGAGGGAGTCTCTGGCCATCTGCCATCATCAGCATAATTGCTAAATACTTCCTTTCCTTAGTGTCTAAGTCGATTTGTGCTTCTAAAACAAGATGCCTCAGACTGGATCATTTATAAACAACAGAAATTTATTTCTCACAGCTTCAAAGGCTGAGAAGTCCAAGATCAAGGCACCAGCAGGTTCTGTGTCTGGGAGGGCCATTCCTCATAGATGGCACTAGCTAAGGGTCCCCATATAGCAGTAGGGCACCTCACCTAGAGTGCTCCTTTCAGTCTCTTTTATAAGAGCACCGATCCAATCATGAGGGCAGATTAATCACTTCCCAAAAGGCCTCAACTCTTAATAATATCACATTGGGGAATAGGTTCCAACATTTGAATTTTGGAGAGAGACATACATTCAACCATAGCACTTAGCAAGTGATGGCTGAGTGATGGCTCACTGTTATAGGAAATTCAGAAAAATCCCATACACGGTCCAGAGATTTCACACTCTGTTATGGACTGGATGTTCCCCCGCCCCACCCCCCCCCGCCTCCCCAGTTCATATGTTGAAACCCTAGCCTCCAATGTGATGGTACTTGGCCTTTAGGAGATAATTAGGGTTAGATGAGATCATGGGATCGGGCCCCTCATGGTGAGATCAGTACCTTTATCACATCAGAGAGCTTGCTCGCTGTCTCCACCAGATGAGGACACAGTGAGAAAGTGGCCATCTATAAGCCAGGAATGCAGCCCTCATCAGAAACCAAACCCTGCCAGAACTTTGTAGATTTTCTGCCTCCAAAAATGTGAGAATATAAATTTCTGTAAAGTCACCCAAGCTATGGTATTTTGTTTTGGCAGCTTGAACAGACTAAGACACACACACACACACACAGCCCTGTAAGTATACATTTTCCTCATAGGATATATATGAAACAAAAATCTAGAATTATTATCAATTATTCTTAAGCAAATCATGTCTCTTCCCTTGTTTAGACTATATATTTTAAACAAGCACTCTTTATTTAAAAAAGTGTCATTACTTTTGAGATTCCTAAGAAGAAATAAGAACATATGTGCTCTCTGGTATTCTGTGGGAGGTAAGAAATTCATGAGTTTTTAAGAAAGCAATCTCTAGTGTACAGATATCACTTCACTAAGTAAGTGAATAAAGAAATATGTGACAAACAGAACTGAGTAAGCCCTGAGTAGAGATAAAGAGTAAATATGGGAAAGTGATGTGTTCATTTGCATGCAATATTTTTCAGATATTGTCCAGTTAACTTTTATAGTCTAGTGTTGATGAAATTACACAAGACTCACAAGAATTAAATAAAATGCACAAAATGGCTATTACTCCACCTATACATTAACCATCATACATAACATTTTAGTAACATAAAATATTTCATTAGTCAGAAAAAGATTCTACCTTGCCCAAAAAAACATATCTCAAAATGCTAAAGCTTTTTCTTTGATGCCATGCAAGTATTCATGTATTTATTCTCCAGTTACTCACAGAAGAGAGATAATCGGGATAATTCTAGATCACCACCATATGGAACATTACTAGGTCTGCCAGCTTTGAATGTGCAGTTCTTTCTGCATTTTTATTGGGGGAATTTTCACTATTTCACGTGGTTAAAATAAAATGAATCATGATTATTATCCTAAAGCACAAATTTGCATGATTCAAATTTGCATAAAATTCAATTTACTATATTTGCTGTTGTGGAAGTCCAGGAAATTATTGTAAGTTAGGATTCTATGATTTGTAGTTTAGAAAATGTATAGCCCATAGTATAAATCAATTTATTCACCTCATTTTTATTAAATACTCATTATGTACCAAGTTATGCTGCGTGCCAAGGGAGACACATGGACTTCTAATTCATGATCTTCTCTCATGAGAAACACTATCTAGTTGAAGAGAGAGAAACATAAATGAACTGATACCATTAAAGGGGCCTGCTGTCAGGAGTCAGAATGACATGTGTTCAAATTCCAACCCTAGGACACAGATTATATGTATGTAAAATGGTTATAAAATCTATAATAATTATAATAAAATAAAATGTGAGGAATAGGAATAAAAAATGAATGTGAATGCTATGAAAAGTCAAGTTCAAAGACCAAACAAATATTAAGTCAAGAAGTGACTGACTCTAACCAGAGAAGTTTCCTCAAAGAAAGTGACCTTTAAACTGGATTAAACAGATAAAAAAGAGAGAGCAAGACGTCCCAGGTGTTATAGAAAAAACTCACATACGGAGGCATGAAAAGCATGCTGTGCTAACGAATACTATGAAGTTCAAACTGATTAGGATGTTGAAGGGAGGGTGAAAAAAGAGATTGGAGAGGTGGAAGGTTGGACTTTATAAAGTGACTAAGAAGAACAAAGAGAGTCGTTAGGTCAGAAGGGAAGGGTAGGAATGATGGGCTTCCATGTGTAGTTTCCATATATCAAACACATCTGTTATAAAATAGCAGGCTTATCACAATCTCAGCTGCCCCTTTATAAACCAAATCCCTAAAATATTAAGAGACCACATCGTTCAACACCAGGAGGCACCCTTCGCGTTCCATTGTACATTAATAGTGCCAAAAATAGGATTTATGCAACATCTGCGTGGACCCATCAGAAGCATATTAATTTATACATTAAGATTTAGAATAATGATTAAAGAAGTGATACTGACACACTTGCTTATTGTCCAATTAGTGCACATGAAGATTCTTCTTAATGTCCAGGTGCCACCTCTTCCTGTCCAGGTCCAGGTAGCGTCTCTTGTTAGTACTATCTTCCTTATTGTCAAATGCATCTCATCCCTGGCTAACTTTATATCTCCCATATCAAGAAAAAAAGTAGCAATGCTGTTATTACTCATTATGTAATGGTTCTTTGGAGCCTGTTTCTATTGAAACAAATAAATCTTCCTGCCTGTACAGTTCTCTATCATCATACATTTAATTTAAAGCTGGTTACATCAAGATTGATGGTGCTGCATTATCCATCATGTCACCATGCATTTTGGCTTCCCATGACTCTTTTAACTGTTATTACTGTGCTTCACGGAGGATAAAGACTAATGCAAGTCTCTGGTCATGTTAAATTCACTATTCAGATTTTGTTAGCATAAACATACAACAATGCATCTTTCAACCACGGTTTCTCCTGAACCCTTAGGCCATAGTCACTGCATTTTTAGAATGTGACCTCTTTTAGTGATAATTGCACCCATGTTTTCCACCCACAGCCATCAACAGGAAGGATAGGCGAGGGGCCTGTGATGAAGCATGAAGTGTGATCACATTCCTGCAAGGAATGCTTGGTAGGACTTAAGACCAGCCCACTGAAGCATAATGTAACCACATCAATGGAGGCAAAAGAGGGTGTCAAATGAAAGGGTCCATGTGCCTTGCAGAGCAATGATGCCCAAAGACCCTGGAAGGGATAGGAACTGCCACCCAAAGACTGCATGACACTCAGTGTGGAGTTTGTGGAGAACTAGAGTGATCACCCTGGGTGGCAGCAGCAGAGAGTGCACTGGATAAAGGTCCCCAGCCAGCAGCCCTGCTACCTTCACGAACTGTAGACAGCGGCTACTCCAGAGGCACGCAGACAAGAAGGAGCTGCTGGGTGGCCCATGCATGCATCTGACGCCCAAGGGTGAGTCAAAGGCCGGAGCCCTGAACTCATGCTGTGTTCAGTGTAAGTCACCCAAAGTCACCTGTCATAACTTTGCAGAAGAGGGCAGGAAAAAAATGGAGCAGACCTGCATAACTTTGGAAAATAATGTTTTGACTGGAAATTGTAAAGCTAAGGACAAAAGGAACCATCCATAAATACTGTACTCTAGCTAGTAAATTTTACTTTCATGGAGGTATGAGTCCATAATTCTGAAACTTCTTGGCATGCATCCTGCGGATGAATAAATAAGTAAGTGGAAGGTAGATCGTGGGAGGAGACGAGTTTCTCACTGTCAAAGAGGGAAGTTACACAGAGACAAGGGGGAAAGGCTAGACTGAACCGCGTGGTTCTGGATTACAGCCAGAGATATTAGTACGAATTCATCTTTACCCAGAAAGATAGATGCATAGACACATAAATAATTACAGACACATACATATATGTGGGTTAGTAGTATGCACACCTACATTTCTTAGCTCTTTTCCCTGAAAGGGTCTAGAAGCAGCCATACCCCATTAGCAATGAGCACACTCAGTGCTCAGGTCTTTGCCTGTGAAACCATTCTCTGATAGAAGGAACCAGTTTTCCTTGAACAAATGGCTGTTTCCAGGTCTAAGGAAAGGACAATACAAGGTGAGCCTGAAGCATTTTGCTGTGCCAGAAAGTAAATAAGTGTTCAAAAAAACCCCAAAAAACTATGGGGTTATGTCAAAGGGATACAGGAGCCAACCTAAAAGGAGCCCCAAAGGCCAAAGTTGGAATAATTTGAGAAACAAAATGATGTAGCATTGAATTATAACCCAAAGTTTTAAATAAATAAATATATATAAGTTTATATAAATAAGCAATTGAATAAATAAATAAATAACAAATCTTTCTTACGGAAGAATTCGAGATAAAATATGTAGATACCCTCCTTCCAGGAGCTTAATCCCCCTTCCTGTCTGACTTTTACTCAGGGCCGGATTTCATGACTCGCTTCCAAAAAAATAGAGTAGAAAAGGGAAAAATAATAACTTTACAGTGGAGAAAGCTGGCAGATGCTACCTTAACCAAGTGATCGACCTTAATATCCTTGATGATACATCATATCAACAGCGTATCATGTACCCCTGAGATGATATGAGAACAGCATTTCACACGTGTGTGCACACACACACACACATTCACACGTGTGCCTGCACCATTCTCCTGTACTGTGCAGCAAAACACAAAAACAAACAAACAAAAAACCCAAACAACAACAACAACAACAACAACAAAAACCTGCCACTGACAGACAGACAGCTGGAACCACACGCTGGCCAGAACCAGAGCAGGAATGGGCTTCTTAGGATCCACTAAGGAATCTGCTCACTTCCGCCGGAAGTGGGGAATTTTTTTTTAACTTGCTGCCAGAACAGCACTTTGGAGCGTCTATGTCTAAACGTTTTAAGTCCTCCTTCAGTGGCTGACGCTGGCCAAGGGGGCAGTGCCTCCTAGACAGGATGCCCAGACCGGATCCCAGGTGGGTCCAGTTCAGCGGCAGTGCCTTATTGAAAATGTTCTAGGTCTGCCTCCTGGTTCTTTGACCAGCCAGGGCCCACCATCTCCATTTCTCTCCTGAGCTCTGTCTGCCCTTTGTGATGATTACAACACGCGTGGGGGAACGTCTGATACATTCAGTGGAGACCAAAGCGGGGGCTGGGTAGGGAGGGGACAGTCAGAGGGCGGGCAGTGTGGAACATAACATTCCAGGAAGGGAAGGAACCTTTTCTTAACTTGGTACCAGAGCCTTTTTGCAGGCACCATACTTAAAATGAAACTATAAAGCATTATTATTAAGAATAAGTTGTGGAGTAGCATGTAGAGTATGCAACCAATTCCATACAATTAAAAAAAAATACACAGACTAATAAGTCTATCAGTGACAAAGCATATCAATTCAGACACAAAGATCTGATAGGTCTGTAAATTCATAGACAAAGGTCTGGCAGGTCTGTAAATTTACAGATGAGGGTATGATCTAAGTGATTACCTCTGGGAATGGGGAAAAGAGGCCCAGCATTGAGTACAACATTTTAACTTTGTACAAGAAACTTTCAGCTCCCAACTCTTGTACATGATCAGTTCAGTATACTTTAATCACTCCTTCCTATACATTCCTTCAGATCTCCTAATCGCTTCTTCCAATAATGCTTTTTTTCCCCCAAACTTCTTACACTCTTCAAGTATTGTTATCCTAAACTGTCTTAAATTTCTTCTAGGATCACATCCTTTTGTCCAGTTCAATTAACTGCTCTTAAAATCATCTCCATCTCCTTCATTCCTCACTATTTCTTATATAATCCCAGCAGTAAAGAAAATCCATGCTTTATCTATACCATAGTTTTCGTTCTTTTATTCAAGATTATCAGATGTTAAAATATTATTTTGAATGCTTATAATCTATACCTCAGAAGAGTATTATTATTTTTTAATTAATTAGCCCATTAGGAACTAGAATTCCTCTAGCTGAAGTCAAGTAAAAGAAAACATTGGGACTTTCACAGAACCTATAAAATGTTCAGGATGGCCACACCCCTTTGAAAAATAATAGTCCTGGACCATTATAGTAGATTCTTTTCATTTTTTATTAATTACAGCATAAAGAAAAGAGGCAAAATGTTTAAAGAAATTTATGTTGCTTAGACAGGGTGTGTTGGCTTTACTCCAACAGAAAAGAAAAACAGATGAATGAGCTCTTCATTTCTCTTTCTCTTATTCTCAGAGTAGGCTGAAAAACAAAAGGAAAAATGTAAGTGCTACTTGTAAAATGGCATGTCTTTTTCAAGTCTATCAAAATAAAGTCCAAATTGTTTAAATTGTCTTTCTGCAGTTTTCCCCAGTGGAAACAGTTTAGGCCTGTCCTAGACTTATAAGAGCTGAATTCTCCTTCTGTTGGGCTAGCAAAGGGGTCACACCAAGAAATGCAGTGAAGTCCCTTCTTTATTACTGGTGCCATCAGACGCCTCAGGCTTCAACGTCAGAAGCTTTTCATCATCACTCTTCAGAATTATTTACTTAATACCTATTTTATTTTTACCTAAATTATTACAAACAAAAAGGTATCTTCTCAAAGTTAGAACCTCACAAAGAAAATCTTTCCACTTGGTACTAAAAAAAATATCACAAATTTGTGGAGCTTCTAAGCTGCTTCCTTGCCCAATCCACAATATGTAGGTATTAGCATATGGGCAAAAAGTAAGTTAAAACCTAATAGTGGAATAGACGTCACAGTCAGTTTGGAAAATATGACAATAATTTGTGTTAAAAAGTAGTGGAACAGCTTGTTTTTAAAAACGTTTTATTATTATTCTATTTTTTAATTCTCCCCAAAATATGACAAACAAATGGATAAAACATGTTTATGTTCAAACATCTACATTTTAAAGTGAGCCCTTTTGTCATAAGAAAAGAAATTCTGTTAAAGCTCAGCATGTTGACAAACTGGAAATTTAGTATTCATATTATTCACTATAAAGACCACAGATGCATCATATCCTCCAGTGGAATGGATTTGTTGAGCTACTAGGTTGAACCATGTGAAATCTCTGATATTCAACTGTTTTTGCTTTTTTTTTTTTTTTGAGACAGTCTCGCTCTATTGCCCGGCCTAGAGTGCCGTTGGCATCACCCTAGCTCACAGCAACCTCTAAATCCTGGGCTCAAGCAATCCTCCTGCCTCTGCCTCCCGAGTAGCTGGGACTACAGGCATGCACCACCATGCCCGGCTAATTTTTTCTATATATTTTAGTTGGCCAATTAATTTTCTTTCTATTTTTAGTAGAGACCGGGTCTCACTCTTGCTCAGGCTGGTCTCAAACTCCTGAGCTCAAATGATCCTCCCGCCTCGGCCTCCCAGAGTGCTAGGATTACAGGCGTGAGCCACCACACCCAGCCTATTCAACTGTTTTTGACCGACAAAAATGCTCTTTCATATGATTCAGCCTAATACCTAGAGTATTCTCCTGCTGAGCCATTACTTACTTTCATGTGAGTCCAAATAGGACAACGGTTAACTCTTAAACTCTAGTTTGAATTTAGAATTTTGGCTCCACGTCTCACTACCTGGGTATCCCTTTCAAAAATTACTTACCCTATGCCTTGATCTGTACCTTCATTTGCTCATCTATAAAATGGGAATAAATAATGGTACCCAACTCAGCCACTATTTTGAGAATTTAAAAAGTTAATATATATAAAGAGCTTACAGGAATGGTTGGTGCTGGTCTGTACGACTCTTGGCAATATTGAGTCAATCTTTGCTATTTTAATAATAACTATTATAATTTTTTTAAAGTCCAAATATAGTTACCTGAAATGCTTGTAATTCTGATGTTTTTAGGCTAAGACAGCTTGACTTTTATCAACAAGGTTTTGACCCTGAATACAAAGAAATAGTGATGAATGTTAGGAAAATATTAGCATTATTATTAGGATAAAAGATTAGCACTTACATAGCCATTTGTGATTGCAAATTGATTTCATATGCATCATATCCTTTAACTCCAATTTACTACTATAATCTCTAGAAGGAAGCTCACGGACATTCATTTCCCCCAATGGAATAAAAAAATTACTGTCATACCATAGAGGGTAATATCAAATGATTTAGACAATTAAATGTAAATGTCCCCACTAACCTGTAAAATCAACCAAATCACAGACCACCACTTTTCAAGAAAATGTTTAAATAAATTAATGTTTTGTTTTAACGATCAAAAAGATTTCAGATCTTACAAATATTTCCATCGATTTTCATAAGCATCACAAATTTGGAAACAGAACACATATTATAAACATAATATGCCACAGTGCAGCACGAGATAAAAACCAAGAACTATTTTGGCCCTTTTGTAAGACAACTGTATGTAGCATAAGATCCCTGTCCCACATGTACGGGGTGTTCTTAGATACATAAATTTCTAAACCTTATCCTAACTAAATGGACAAAAATGGAAATTAGACATATTAAAACGAAGTCATCACCAGTACCTCCTTTTCAAAGCAGTCCTGCTTATTGTCAGCATTACAGCACTTGTCTACAAAAGCTGTGAACTCAGTCATGACAGCTTTCAGTTGATCATCTGTTGCCTTGGGCTTGTGTTTCACGAGCTCGACCAGTGCACTACATTTCAATGGAAAAAGAAAAAAACAACAGGAAAAAGGTTACTGACATAAAGGAATATGGAGACAGTAAGGATGGTGGTGCCATCATTTAAGATTATAAGTCTTAGAGATGGGCAACTCTGAGTTTGAGGCCGAGATATATACCACTATAAACCTCAATATTCTCGTCTGTATAATGAGGATAAAAAAATTCACCTTCATAGGGTTGGTAGGAGGATCAAATCAAATAATCAGTGTAAATTGCTCAACGTCTTACACAGTGTCAGTAAATCTCTAGTCAGTTAATTTCTAGAAAGCATTATGTCATTGTATTTATATATTATTCACATTTTGAAAGTAACGTCACATTGAATTTTATAGTTACTTAAAAGATAAAAATGATCCTTTAAAAATTATCTCTAACATTATTTTGAAATTTTCTCATCTGAGAATCTTTCTATTTGGTCTTTGAAATTTGCCCCATTCAAAGTTAATAGTGGAGAGGCTATAAAAAAGATTATCGAAACTCACGGGATCTGGTGGTTCTCTTTCATCGACATCCACAAAAGATAACAATGCCAGAGAGAAATTTGTGTGGGCATGGTAGGTTTTGCAATATTACTCTTAAGTTTGGACCATGACTATAACCAACCAGAGACGATAGCAACCTTCTATTGCTAAATTTCCTGCAACTCTAACCTCTTGTGGCAGCAATAGAAAGTTGAACCTCAGAATGAGCATTTCTAGTCTTTCATCCAAGTCTCATTCTCAAAAATCGTATTTCAGGGTTTGACTCCATCTGTGGGGTCACCCTAGAGCAAACTTAAAATAACCATTTATGCCCCAGAATAAATTCTCCTAGGATTCCTACTAACTAATTTGCTATCTACACAAATCCAACAGTTCATTGTTCAGCTTTTTTCTATTGGAGGTGGCCTAAAATGTTATTCTCCTATGGCTTTCATCCACAACATTACTTTGAATGATTTGTGGGCAAGATTATAATATAGGTTTTATTTGCTAAGGAAAAAAGTTATTTATTTTATTCTTGGTTCTTTTATCAGCTAAAGAAGGCCAATATACTCAAATCCTTCTCTCTAAGAAATATTACTACTTCAGAAAAAGTTGCTCATGCCAGTCGACAGTTCTCACTATCAAGACAAAGACATGCAGTAATGAAATACTCCTCACGTTTGCTTCTTGATTTGTTTCTCCTTGTCGGGAAGTGTGCACATATCTACATGGAAGGTGAACGTATCAGCACTAAATGGTTTGGGAACATATGTTTCGTCGGCTTCCAGATCGCTAAAGCATGGTCTCCTATCTGCGAGGGATTCTGTGCAGCATTTAGTGACTCTGTCACTCACTGGTGTCTTCTCATGCAACACACACAACCGGTTCAGCACCAAAGCCAGCTAAAGAATGGGCAGAGAACAGAAATTCAAAAGAAGCAAAGTCGAAAGCTTTCCACGAACCTCTATTTTTCCCAATGCACTGAAAGAAGTGTTATATTTTAACTAGCAACGTTGAATTCAAAGTGATTCGAGGCAGTGATTTGTTTATCCTTAGAATTGCAAATAAAGACTTTTAAGTCTTCTCTCTTTTAATTAAAAGGTCTACATTTTAGGCATAATACACTTGAAAAAAAATAATTTGAGGTTGTATGTCCTGAGATATGTGTTGCAGTGTGGAGGAAACAGTCTTCTACTGACACATTAAAGAAGAGACTCACAAAGAAAGTGAAAACTTAGAAAACACCAGCATGGAACCCTGAAAATGCATGGATCTTTTTCAAAACAATTTATCACCTTTGAGGTCTAATCTAAACCATCATCTTGGTAGTCAGGATAACGTAGGTGACCAAGTTCTGGCTATCACTACCATATACACGTACACGCACACACGTGCGCACACACACACGTTAATCCACTCCTGCTTCTGAAAGGTAGTTTTGCCAGTATCTAAAAGCAAAAAATCATCATTATTAACTTTATTATATTTTAAAAATACTCACAAAGTCTTCAGTACAGGCCATTCTTTTTGATTCATCAAGCTTACAACACTTGGTGCCCCCTTTTCCTAGCTTTCTTGAAAGCTCCACAAGAGTTGGAGTTGATATTTGAGGTGCTTTCTTGGTGTAACGAACTATCAGCCTGTAAGAAAATAGGCCAGGCATTTTCAGCCAGGCAAGAAACTGTCTTTTTCTAACACAGTAAATCAAACAGAGAAAACCTGGCCCAAATCAACTACAATGTTCTTATTTTTCATTCATCAAATTATCTCCATTTGCAGAGCGGTGGGCTAGTACAGGAGGCAAGACCTTATCCTGAGCAACTACTGAAATCTAGCTCTGAATTCTGCCTGTAACATATAATCTTAGGAAAATGAGTTACCTTATTATAATTCAGTGGCATTAATATATTTATTAGTTGCTTCTTTCTTTCAATTAAACCTATTGAGAGCTTAATACATGTCAGCACTATCCTAAACTTGAAAAATACAGATGAAAAATGGGAGGAATATATCTGATTCAACAAGGATGGTGCAAGGATTAAATTAAGATGAATAAATTATGCAGTTAACCCAGCATGGTATCTAGTATGTAATAAACCATTATTAAGAATGCCAATCACCATTAAAAGTCAACATGTGACTATAATCTTCTCAAGGGAAGAGACCATCTTGTTCACTGTTGTTATCGCTACCATCTGTAGTTAGAAGAGTGCCAACTATGTATATATGACCTGCACAATAAATATCAACTGCATCATATGTCTCTCCTGTCTTTACCTCCATAGATAAGGCTCCATGGAATTGGGACATTAGTCCAGCAGGCCATTCTGTCTATCTTTTAGGGAGAGAAATTCCATAGGACAAAAAGGTAGTAACGATCAAAGACTAGATGCATCTTCCAAACAGCCAATCCCTCCCCAAATAGCCCATTATGAATCTAATATTCAAATATGTATCTAAGTCTATTTTATCATATTTTCGTGTTCAACTTATATATTACTTTTTGAGCTACTGCTATTCAAGGCCTACTACTTCCTGCTCTGTAAAATATTGCTATGTTTTATTTCCCCACAAACTATCCTTAACCTTCAAGGTACATTCCCA
>VBSM01003198.1:17462887-17507592 GCA_008086735.1 Cheirogaleus medius | reverse complement strand
ATTTTTAGTAGAGACAGCGTCTCACTCTTGCTCAGGCTGGTCTCGAACTCCTGACCTCAAGTGATCCTCCAACCTCGGCCTCCCAGAGTACTAGGATCACAGCCAAGAACCACTGTGCCTGGCTACATACTCCCAGTTTCAAGAAACCAATTTTTTAGACTGAATTCAAATATAGGTCTCTCCATCCCATCAACTTATTTTATCTCTCCTCTCCAGTCTTTCTTGACAAAGAGTGATTAAAATACATATTATATTTTTATTATTAAAAGTCTTATGCTAGGTGGCCTATATATTAAGTCTTAAGTAATTATAAATTGATCAAGAAAAAAATCAGTACATGAACAAAAATACTTACGCATTCTGGAAGCCATACTCTCCAAGCTTCTCAAAGAGTTCACAGTTTTGTTTGATTAAATTTTGAGGCTTTTCCACAAGAGGCTTAAATTCATCCAGCTGAAACATAAAACAGTTGTGTGATTCCAACTGAGGGTCAGATGCAGGTTGTTTTTCAGCCCTCGAGCCAGAACAAGATCATTTCTTCTCTCTGTCCAAAGCCACATGAATAGATCTCCAAAGCTACATCTGTCACATTATGTTCGAGCTGCCCTTTTTACTTGGTGAGGCTGCATCGCAGACGGGGTTCCATGGCTAGCATGTGAGCCAGGCCATCTCACTCCTTTTTCAGTTGGGCAACTTTACTTACCAAACTTCAGAGACTTCATCTCTAAACTGGGGGCAAAGATGGTGCTCACCTCACAGAACTGCTCCATAAACCAATTATGCCAGTGAAATTAAATAGTACCTGGCATATAGTAAAAGTTCATTAAGTGGTGGCTATAATTAGAAGTATTATTATTATTATTAGGCCACCTTTCCAGTTGGGTCCTGAGTGCTCCAAAATGAGAGATTTTACCTTGGTCATTGGTTGCAGTGTGGGGCCTGGCATAATGTAGCGTCTTGGTAGAGGAAAGAATGACTTTTCTCTTATTCCGAATAGTTTGGAAACCATTACATATGCTAGTAGAGACCCTGAAAATCCTCCAGAACAAATTTCCTCTCCTAACTTAATTTCTTGAAGAACTAGTCCTAAACCTTCTCAAAAAATTTTTTGAAAATATTCTAAAGGAATAGATTCTACAACCTCTCTTAAGATTTTAATTCTAGAACTTCATAAATCTTGGAATCAGGTGAACTTTCTTTATACCTAAGTTAAATCTCTTTTAACTAACATTTAAATTTACTTTATATTATTTTATTCTCAGGAATATGAAAAAGAGAAAAAACGTGGTCAAGATTTTGTAAAATTCGCAATTGTTCTCTTCTGATCTTCTCTAACTATTCTAGGTTTTATTAATCACTCTATTTAAGGCTATTTTTCCTATAATGTTTAAGAGCATAGAATTGAAACCACCTTAACAAAAGATTTAAATCATACTACATAGCATTTTGCATTCTTGCATTATTTTTCTTTCTCATTATTGGAATCATCAGTCAAAGAGCTACATTTTTTTTCCCTGCAAGAAACCTACCACGGGGCCGGGCGCGGTGGCTCACGCCTGTAATCCTAGCACTCTGGGAGGCCGAGGCGGGTGGATAGCTCAAGGTCAGGAGTTCAAAACCAGCCTGACCAAGAGCGAGACCCCGTCTCTAAAAAAAAAAAAAAAAAAAAGAAACCTACCACGTTGGCGTAGCATGCATGAGGATCCGCGGTGGCACAGCACTTCTCCAGGGTGGCTTCGTATGTCTTGGCAACTCTCAGTAGCACGAAAGTAGAGTGCTCAGGGTGCCTTTTTGAATATTCATTTAAAAACCTAGTTAAGAGGAAAATAAAACAGATTTTGTTGGACAGATAAGTAAGAAAAATCACATAACTAACCTCAAGAGTAACTCACATTTCAAAGGTCTGAATTTAACTAAACTACATGCAGTAAAGCTTAGTGGCTAAGAACTTTGGAGTCCACAGTTGAATGTATCTGGGCTCAGTTCCTGGCTTTGCCCACTTATTTTACTATATCATCCAGGTAATTTATTGAAATTATCAAAACCTTAGTTTCTTCTTTTGGGGAGTAGAGATAATAATAGTGTCTGTCTCATAAGGTGGATTTTGAGGAATACATGACATAGTCTATACAAACAACACATTTCCATATTAAATGTTCGATGAATGACACCTGTCATTTTCATGTATATTTCATTTGATTTGAACTACATCTCAAAGAGATTCTGATAGGTGGATAGAGATATATTCTTAAAATGTTATTTTTCTTCTCCGTATAAGTGAAATCTTATAGAGAACAATTTTATTAAATATTATTTCATGAATAGCAAACTGTCATCATTCAACAACAAAAATGCAAAGTTTATCACTACACTTGCTGACAATATATAATCATTTTTATTTTTGTGATTTCTTAGCATGCTGCCTTGCCACACTACTGAACTGCTGGTCTCTTCAACCACATATAAAGCACCTGGTGTCAGACCCCAAACTTCTTTTTCTACATCTCTGCTACCATTATGTGGATTAGATAGAAAAATAGTAGATGATAGATGGGCAATATATATTCACACATACATAATATAGATGTTCAAAAAATGTCTTTTTAATTAATTAATTGATTATATAATTGACACACACATCAAATATTTCTAGAGGTATTTCCAGAAATGTCCCTAAGGAATAAGGAACATTGTGCTTTTGTGGCGAGCATATATTATTTTATCACAGCGTTTTAAACTAATTAACTATATCGAAAAAAAATGTTTAAATGCTGGGAGAGAGCGGGACGATGAAGCATTCTGTGCAATGTGGGAATTGTAGCAATGCCAAAGAAAAGCCTCACATATCTTCCTAAGTGGTGAAGCCATATAAAAGCCACAAAAGAATGATTCCTTGTCGACTTACGTGCCCAAGAAGACATCTTTTGCCTCAGCATAGTTTTTGCAAACCTCCTTGTCCTCAACAAAATCAGCAGCTATCGAGGGCAAGTCAGCAGGAATCTCATCATTTTCCACGTGAGCAAGGCAGTGGGATTTTTCCAAGACAGGCTTGTCACAGCATTCCTTCAGTTTAGAGGACAGTGCATCTTGATGTTCACACATGTACTTGGCAAGCTCCGCCTGTGAGCAGGGTGATAGAAATTGCTCAAGATAAATTGCCATGGCTACCCTTTCTCCTCACACCTTTATCATGTCAGCAGAACACACTGATTGTATCTTAAGACCGTATCTGTACCAATGGGCCTTCTAGAAACATGTTCTCAGTCTGCCTCTAAACCTGGAGACTCCGATTCCACTACTAAAACATTCCTCCTTTGATTTAAATACACTAGTAACAGGTGCACCTTCCAGTTATTTATGGAATTTATATTTCTGCTGTTCAGGGATTTAAGTTTATTTTTTTCATTAAAACTCTTCTTTCTGTTTTTCCAAATATCCCCCTCAAATTAAGCGCAGGAATTTTGAAACCAAAAGACTAAAGTATGAGTGGTTTTTGAAAAACGAGTCAAGATCATAGTCACAAGCCCTGCTTACATATATCAAATATCTACCTTAAATTTTCCAGAGAGTGTCGTGAGAAATTAGGATTCTAGTGTTTGATCATATTTTTAATATTTAAGGAACAAGAGAAAATATTATAAGTTTGGGGAAAAGAGATTATCATGCTAAATATTTGTGTATTCAACAAAGAGAGTTCATTAAGGGAGAGAATATACAGGAGGAGAGAAAATACATCATTTCTAAATGTCTCTGCAGGTAGCACCCCTCTCCAACTCCACCCACCTCCCCCTAAAATCTTAGAAATCTACCTGCCAGCTGTTCTTCAGTTTAAGCCCTTGTTCACAGCGAGAGTATAAAGGAAAGGGTTTACAAATCAATAAATGGGTTTATCAGGTCATTTAGTAATTAGAGTAGCCAGGTTAAAAAAAAAGTACTGCAAGGCAGGGAAAGGTTGGGGACAGAGCAAATGAGAGGACAGAAGACAATCTTAACCCGCCGTCTGCTGTCACCAATGACACGAAATGAATCTATTCTACCAACTTAAGCATGCAAGCCACCAAAGAGCATACCAATGACACCTTACCCTGTCATCTGCACATTCAAGCAGGTCGCCGTGACAGCATTCCGTGTGGATTTTGGTAAGGTCTTTCACTAACTTGGTAACTTCTGCAAAATCAGCTTTGGGAAATCTCTGGCTCAGGCGAGCTACTGCCCTAAAAAAAAAAAAGTCCCCCCATCAAAATATTATCATGCAACATTTTATGTGAAAGCACTAGGAAAATACTATTTCTAACAAAAAATTTCAAGACAAATTAACATATAGAATTTTTTTTTTTTTTTTCTGAGACAAGGTCTCACTGTGTCACTCAGGCTGAAGTACAGTGTTGTCATCAGAGCTCACTGTAACTTTAGACTCTGGGCTTAAGCTATCCAACGATCTCATCCTCCAGCGTACCTAGGACTACAGGTGTGCACCACCACACTTGGCTTTTTTTTTTTTTTTTTTTGGTAAGGATAGGGTCTTGCTATGTTGCCCAGGCTGGTCTCAAACTCCTGGCCTCAAGCAATCCTCCTGCTTTGGCCTCCCAAGGACTGTTTTGAGGATTAAATTAGATAACACCTATGAAAGCAATTTATAATGTGGGAAGTACCATACAAATTCCAGTTACCTTTTTCTCTCAATTAAAACACATTTTTCCTGACTTCTAAAGGTCTCTGAGAAAAGCAATTTCATAACTTCTACAAAATTAAGGAGTTTTCATTGATCATACTTTTACCAGGAAAAGATTCAACACAGTCTCTACACTATGCCAAGATGTAAAAGGCAGATTTCCTTATTCTTTCCCTGATCATTTCAGAGTTGCCTAAAGCTGCTGAAGGAGAGATTTCTGTACCAGAATCCATCATAGCCTGTCTATCATTTCATGGCGGGATTGTTTTATTTATCAATTTGGTTGCTTTTGGTGATTTTAAATGTCAGGAATGATGGGCAAATATAGTTCAATTGACAGTTTCTAGAGAGCATGCATAATGTCTGTTGTTTTCATTGTATCTCCTATTTGTGTTGATTTGTTGTGGACCAGCAGGTGAGGGGTTGGGGGTAGGGAGGGGGCATAGTACTTTTCCTGGCTCAGATATTAAAGTATGCTCCCAGAACCAGCTAAGTAATACAAAAGCAGAGGCCCAGGAAAAAAGCATGAGATTATGAGCAGAGTTGGAGCTATGAGAGAATTAGAAGACTTCAACTTAGTTGCTGACTGAATTTAATTTTCAGGATATAATTTAATTATCAGGGCAAAAAAGGACAAGCTGACATTTTCAGATCATTGGGAGAAAGATAAAATTAAATAAAAGATCCTGACTCCTATAAAAATAATGGACCATTAGAATAAGATTTCTAGTCTTTATAAATAAATGAGACTTAAATATCTGTCCATTTATTAGGACAAAAAAAGATAGCTTCCTCTAAATTCTTGACTGCTTAGAAAAAATACGATTAAAAAAATGTAAAATTGTCATTGATGTTCTGATTTTTACCTTTACTAAGTTTCTACCTTTTAGAAAACCAGAAAGATGTATTTGAAAGCACTTTGTAAAACACCAAATAAATAAATGTACAATTGTGTCAACTGAATCATCATTTATACCATTATAAAAACACAAACTACATTAAAAAAAATATTTACCATGCTTTGAAAGCTCTTTCTCCGAATTTCTGGAGACTACTGCACTTGAGTCTCTGTCTGGCAGATGCAGCCATTCCTTCCTCCTTCAATTCATCAAGCTACAAACAGGAATAATTTGGGAACAATTAGAAAAGAAAAATTCTAAATATACCTTCATAAGCTCAGATGAGACTATGCCAAATTAAATTTTAAAGAGATAATTTATGACTAAATTCCCGAGTACTTTGTTTGGCAAATCATTATTTTGCTGTGTAAGAAAAGGAAAAATTAGTCTGATCATAGCCGGAGCCTCTAGGTGGTTAGAAAGCGGCTGGAGGCATTGTCAGGGAAAAAGCCCCTGGAAGGAGAGATGGGAGAACAGAGCACACTAATATCCCAGGGAATGTGACTTTGCAATTTTGTGTGTTATTTATTTCAGTCCCTCCTCTACCCACTCTTGTAACATCAGTAAAGAGAATAAAGCACATAATAATAACTATTTATGGCATGGATGTATGAACTCTCTCACTTCCAGATGCAGTAAAATTCCCTCCTTTGAATTCCTGCCCCAATAAATAGGTTTATGGGAAGATAAACAGAAACTGTGCCCCTGCTGTGCAATCTGACGAATGAGTGTCTGTATTTCACTACAGTGAGTAATGACCACCATAAAAGTCGGTGAGACATTTAGACACATGCACATTGACTCCCTCTGTCGGATCCGCATGGGCAAGTCCTAGAAGGAGAAATGAGGCCATCAGAGGCCTTCACAGAGGACGCACGATCTTGTGGAGGAGAAAAGAGTGAGGAAGGCTTTTTTTGACCATGTAGAGAAGTTTATAGCAGAGACTTAGGTTCCCTAAATCTAGCCATAAGGTGGTGAAAATCCGAGGTTGGGGTATGAACTGGTTCTTCTATTTTATTTTATTTTTTTTTTTGAGACAGAGTCTCACTCTGTCACCCAGGCTAGAGTGCTATGGCATCAGCCAAGCTCACAGCAACCTCAAACTCCTGGGCTCAAGTGATCCTCCTGCCTCAGCCTCCCGAGTAGCTGGGACTACAGGCATGCACCACCACGCCCAGCCAATTTTTTCTATGTACTTTTAGTTGGCCATATTAATTTCTTTCTATTTTTAGTAGAGACGGGGTCTCGCTCTTGCTCAGGCTGGTTTCGAACTCCCGACCTTGAGCGATCCTCCCGCCTCAGCCTCCCAGAGTGCTAGGATTACAGGCATGAGCCACCGTGCCCGGCCTGGTTCTTCTATTCTTCTTTCGGACATTACCTTTGGTAACAAGCAGGCAGCTTTATCAGCGGCTTGACAGCACTCTGTAAAGGCATGTTTATACTTTTCAGCGAAGAAAAGGAGTTCCGGGCCATAAAAGTAAGGATGTCTTCTGGCAATTTCATATAAGTAACTAAATTTTGAAAAAGAAAAACAGGCAGTCTTTTTTTTTAATAGGAGCTAGTATTACAGGAACCATTGTGATCAACATTCTCCCCAGAGCCTCCAACACCTAAAGATATCTAATTAACCAATTAAGCTCCATTTGCACATGGTAGCCTTGTCTTTGTCATTTTTTTAAGTCAGTGAAAGGAAAATTAAGTTTCTGTGGGTGTATATAAATCGTTAAATTTTGATGATATAATGTTGCTGATTAAAATGCAATCAATTCTGAGAATAACTATATATATGTATCTTCACAGTATTTAAAAATATGTTCATCTCGAATATTTCGTGTGGATCACATCCTGTTTCAGTGAAATCCCAAAGATCTTTAATCATAGTTTTTGTTGTGTAGAATTTTGCAGTATCAAATATTGCTTTTTAAAAAATCATTATAAGAATACTTCCAAGTCTTAATGTTGAAACTGTTTTTTGTTATGATAATGCTTATAATGAGTATTGGCCTATAGATTTATTCTGTAATTTTTAATGTTGAAGGATAAACATCTGATTACTTACAGTCCCAAGAACCTGTTTTCATTTTCCTGAAAGGAGGTGCACATGGCATCGGTCTCTGGTCTCTCCAGTGGAGGCAGGTCTGGCTTGTCATCCTTGTGGTTCAGGAAGCACTGGTTTCTCTCTGGCTCTTGTTTTGCACAGCAGTCAGCCATTTCGCCATATTTTTCACGGAGACTTGCAACTGTGCACAATTTATCTCCAAGAAGAGTATGCTACATGGAAGAGAGCAGGCTTCAAATTGCAGGGCAGTACTTTATCTTCTTCCCAGTCAAAGGATAGCAGAGGAATTTAACATTCCTGTAAAGTTTGGTTAGGAAATCATATAATAATCTATTCCCCTTCCCCCAGTCCCAAGCTTAGAGTTTCTCTTGATTTGACCATCTTTGTGTAATTTTCATAAGAATTAACTATCACACTATTACTTATGGTGGATAAAACAGAAGGGCTAAAAGATAATCAATAGCTTTCAGCAATTTTATATCACTCTTATTTTTAGACCTGACACTGAAGTCTAGGAGAGCAAGCATTACAACAAAAATCAGGAGAAAATAAACTTCTAAGTAGCAGGTGAATTCACACTGGTAGAAAAGTGTTTCAAATGGTTTCTCATTTGATCTGCTCCTTTTCAAGGGGTATAAATTTTTAGTAGATACCATTTAAAACTGAGACCTATCTGGAAACATCGTAAGTTCAAAGTTCTTCAAAATGACTCAGTATCATGCTTTATTATTGTATGTAAAAATATGAATATCCCTAAAATGTGAAATATATAGCTGTTCTGTTTTTCCACCCAGGTAACAAAATTAGCATAGAAATCAACTGGTGTTTTCTGATTATAAAAACTAGGCTATCATCTCTTAGAGACAGTAGCATATTCATTGTGGTACCATTCACAATAGTCAAGATGTGAAAACACCTAATTGCCTATCAACAAATGAGTGGATACAGAAAATGTGGTACATACATACGATGGGATACTATTCAGCCTTAAAAAGAAGGAAATTCTGCAATATGCAACAATATGGATGAACCTTGAGGATATTATGCTAAGTAAAATAAGCCAGTCACAAAAAGACAAATACTGAATGATTCTGCTTATATGAGATATCTAAAATAGTCAAATTCATAGAATCAAAGAATATGATGATGGTTACCAGGGGCTGGTGGGAGGAAGAAAGAGAGAGCCACTAATCAACGGGCATAAAGCTTCAATAAAGCTAGATGAATAAGCTGTACAACATTGTACCTACAGTCAACAATAATGTACTGTATACTTAAAAATTTGTTAAGAGGGTAGATCTCATGTTGTTAAGTGTCCTTGCCACAATAAAATAAAATTAATATAAAAATATTCTATCACCATTAGCCTCTATGAAAGAAGCCAAACTTCAAATTTTGAAAAGATATTTTTGCAAATGACAAACTGCCATTTAAATCCACTATTAATGCCTATTGTGTGTGATCTCAATGAAGAAATGTTTTTGAAAAGTGTCTGCATAGCTAGAGCATCTCTATCTCAGAAGAAACAAGGCTTATCAGTCAATAAGCAACTTTGGAGTGTTGCTTACAAATATGGTCATTTAATAATAATTGAGAAATTTTAAAAAGAGGTTTTTTTCCCCTTGAAATGCTTGAGATTACTAAAAGAGAGGGAAGCATCTTCAAAATTAGAATGTACTTACAAGTGATTTATCACAATTTTCAGCTGACTCATCTGCAGCACATGTCTTTGCAAACTCAGTTACTTCATTCACTAATTTTACATGATCTTCAAAGGGGCACTTCTGAAGAAACTGAGAAAAGGTAACCAGTACCCTGAAACAAAGGACATAGAAAAATGGAGCATAATCAAACTTTAATGTAAAACAGGTTGCTATGCTAGAGAGCAAATCATGTATGCGTATATGTTCTACATTTTATGCATCTTTTTTACTATTATCCAGAAAGCCTGTCCACATCAAGTATCATCTGAGGCCCAACCAGGCATATAAAGCTCCTTAGGCAAAGAGGTTATGTAGTGCTCCCATGTTGGGAGTGCATGCACGTGCGTGCCAGTAGATGTTCGCACAGAGAGCAAGAAAGCAAACTGGAAACTGAATAGATCTAATCATCAAGACTAGGCATTGCGTAAGTGCCTTGAATTCTTTAAAACAAAAATGAACACCACACGCCTCTTTGAATTAGGCTGTAGGATGAGGCTGACCTTTAAAAAGCAAACTATTTTCTCATTTTTTTGCTAGATTAAGAAGATATTAAAATGTTCCCAAACAACCACAGGGCTATTTGCTATATAAAGAGGATTTAGTAAGTGAGCTGCCAGAGGAACCGTATATTAAAGTCCTTTCCACCATGCAGGTGGTATAAGAGTTCCGGAACTGCACTGTCCAATGCAGTAGCCATGAGCCACATAGGATTACATGAATTCAAATTAATTAAAATTAAATGCAATTTAAATTTTTATTCTTGTATTGCATTTGCCTTAAAGTATTCCATAGCCACATGTGTTCAGTGGCTACCATATAGGACAGCACTGACCCAGACTATTTTCACCAATACAGAAAATTCTATCGGACAGCACTGCTATAGAGTCTGGACTCTGACGACAGGTGAGCATAAGGACTTTAGAGTCATAACCAATGATATTAGAGACATTACATTTGATTCTTCAATATTTTTTTAACTTACAGGGCTTTGAAATTTCCTTCTCCCAAATCATTATACCGATGAGCAAGTTCACTCTTGTCTTGGGGGGAGAAAAAGAAAAAAACAAAAGGTTTGTTTGAATACTTAAAGAGACAACAAGTTGTGATGCTGCTGTTTATATTTCTTTCCATTTGATTTAGGTTATGCATTTGCTCCAAAATATGGGGCTCTGATTCCTACAGAAAATTTTAGAATGATGGTGAACTATTTCTCATGTATTTATTTAATTAATTAATTTTATTTATTGAGACAGAGTCTCCCTGTGTTGCCGGGGTTAGAGTGCCCTGGCGTCATAGCAACCTCAAACTCCTGGGCTCAAGCGATCCTCCTGCCTCAGCCTCCCAAGTAGCTGGGACTACAGGCATGCGCCACCATGCCCGGATAATTTTTTCTATATATTTTTAGTTGGCCAATTAATTTCTTTCTATTTTTAGTAGAGACAGGGTCTTGCTCTTGCTCAGGCTGGTTTCGAACTCCTGACCTTCAGCAATCCTCCCCTCTTGGCCTCTCAGAGTGCTAGGATTACAGGCGTGAGCCCCGGCGCCCGGCCTATTTCTCATGTATTTAAACAGAATTATTCGATCACCAAGAATTCTATTTTAGAAGTTATTAAATGTTTATAGCTTTATATGCAAACTTGGTTAGATCTAATGCTCTTGTAGTATCTATTAATAGCTACTGAGAAGACAGTCTGAAATGAAATAAACACAAATAACAAGTTCTATTTATTTATAAGATTATAAATAAAACACAGGTTTTGTGTTTTTTTAATAAAGCATGGCACAATGGATAGGCCTTTGAATCTTGTTTTCAACTCTATTCTGTGAAGTTTAAGTCACTGTGCCTAAAGTTCCTTTATGCGCAAAAGAAAATTACAATCACTAAACAATTCTCAAACATCTTTTCCTAAGGTGTTTGAAATATATTAAGAAGATAACCTTGTAAGGGTTCATGAATACGAACTACCATCACATTCTACAAATAAAGGTTAAAGGAAAATCTAATTCTTTAAAGATGTCGGGTCTACTAAAACTTTCTTTTACTAAGAAAAGAAAATAAAAGTCGAACAATAGAAAATAAAATTCTTACGTGTATCTCGACGAAACACACCCCTGGAATAAGCAGAGCTGAAGAGAAAGAGGAGGGAAATAAAGGTCACCCACTTCATTGTGCCAAAGACTTGTGGGTTTGATAGAAGAGAAAAGATAGGACAAATGCAGGGAAATTTGCACTAATATACTTCTTAAACCAATAATTGTAGATTATTAACCAGTCTCATCTTTGCATTTCATTGGCTCCCAGCTGATTACAAAATTCATAATACTCTTGCCAAAAAAAATTGTTTGACTAAATCCCTTGCGTCTATTTGCCATCTGGACTTGTTTTCTTCACAAGACTTTGTCATTTCATTAAAGTTATGTAAAACATCTTATCAAATTTTACATAAGAGTTTAAACGATTTGTACCTATTATTCATTACCACGGTCTTTATCTGCAGTTTCCTATTTGAACATTTTAGTTTTCAGTGTTTGCAGAAATGTAACCAAATCAATGACTTAGCTTGGAAAGACATATCGAAGGAGCTAAGTCCCAAATTGCATCTATTACTGATTTCAAGTGTGCTTTTACCTATAGGTAATAAAAAATGAAAAATGAAATATTTATACACACACAAACACACACCAGAAGGCTTCCGTGTCTTTTTCATTTTTTGGAAAACATTCTTTCTGAACCAATTTGCCTTAGATGCAAACTGAGAAAAAGCCATAGAAGCAATAGCAACTAAAATAGGTATTTAGAAGTTCCGTGTTTCCCTCCCAGCTCTGGCCCACATGTGATTCAGGCCCAGGGGTAGGACACTTAGATCCAATATGAGTATCTCTCATGGGATTTTCAGTTAAGAAGAGAAGAGGAGGAAAATGGACCCAAATTACGGTGATGATGGCCTTTGCCATCACGATATACATGATATATACAATATATACGATACATACAGGTTGATCCCTGATTCACCTCTACAGGTTAGGAGAACCCTAGACCTTCTTTATTAGGCAGAGGATTCTTTTCCTCCCTGTTTCATATCTTTTTTCCTTTCTGCCTTTATTTATTTATTTATTTATTTATTATTTATTTATTTATTTATTTATGTATGAGACAGAGCCTCACTCTGTTGCCCAGGCTAGAGTGCCATGGTGTCAGCCTAGCTCACAGTAACCTCAAACTCCTGGGCTCAAGCGATCCTCCTGCCTCAGCTTCCCGAGTAGCTGGGACTACAGTCATGTGCCACCATGCCTGGCTAATTTTTTCTATATATTTTTAGTTGTCCAGCTAATTTCTTTCTACTTTTTAGTAGAGACGGGGTCTCGCTCTTGCTTAGGCTGGTCTCAAACTCTTCAGCTCAAACGACCTGCCGGCCTGAGCCTCCCAGAGTGCTAGGATTACAGGCATGAGCCACCGCACCCGGCCCTTTCTCTCTTTTAATAAATAGAAAATTCACATGCTCTTCTTTAATGTTACTTTAAATTTCAAAACAAAATTAACCACTATTTCTAAAAACAAAGCAAAACAAGGATAATTTTTTAAATGTTTTTAAAATCTCCCTTTCCCACTTTCCCCATCCAAGATTCTAATCTCTACTTCTAAAGGACTATTCTACCTCTACCCTTTTGCTCTGAAGATGAATTACTGATCTCAACCAGTAGGAAAAAAGACTTTCTCCAATACAATAATTAGTATCAAGCTGGTTATTTTCTTAATTAAATAATCAAGTCAGTCAAATTGCCCTGTGGCACATAGAGGCACAGAGACTAATAAATATTCAAGAGAAGCATTATTTTTCCCATTCAGTCTTATAATGAAATACATTTATTTTCTATGATCTTATTTTATGTTATTTCATCTTCCGGAATGAGTACTATGATAATTAAATAATCAAGCATAGAAGAGAAAATAGATGATAGACAGACATATAGAATTTTTTTTTTAACAATTCCAAGGAGTCCTGAAAGGGACTACCAAACTGGTCTTTTAGGCCACAAATGAACAGAAATAAAAGAATGTCTGTCTATGAAATTATTTCCACTAGAAAAAACATCTTTGATAAAGCCAGGAAACTTATGTTGGGGGGAAAAAAAAAAGAACTAGTCTAACTTTCTAAAAAGAGAAAATAATTCTTTCTTGGATAAATTAAGTCAACTTTTCTTTTAACTTCCTAGAAAGAGTGGGCACTGTTTATTTGAAGGGACCAGCGACCAACCCCAGCCTTTTCATGACGCGGATCTGTGGGGAAGGCCTACGAAAACACAAAATCCGTATTGTTGAATATAATTGTATTATTAATTCACAAGTTCAGGCCTTTGTCATCACATATATACTTTCTGCATTTTTTTTTTACTTAGCAGATGAAAAGAATAATATTAGTCTATCTGCTTTGTACTGCAATATTATCTTGTAATACATTGATAAATTCAAAAAGCCCACCCCCAAATTCAAATTCATTATGACTGAATAGAAACTTTGCTTGGTTTTACTGTGTTGAATGACCATCCCACAGCTTTAAACATAAAACTGACAACACCTGAAAGAATCTTTCTTTACAGTGCCAATAAGGTGTTTTGCATGTGTGTATCCTAATTAAAGATTAGTAGATAGTTGGTAAACTATTTGTCTTAACATTATTTTCTTGCTTAAAATTAATCTTAGTTAATAAGAAACACTAGAACATTTGCATTTCGTGGATTCTTAAATTAAGAATCTCTATATTTTTTTCTGAAAACCTCTGGCATGAATTCTACACATACATTCTACACTGAGTGAAATAAAACCACATAATTATTAGTTATTTCTAAATATCCTGTTCTTCAAGCTTTTGAATTCTATGTTTAGTCAGTCATCAAAGGACTCTGGCATGAAAGTAAATGCAAACATTTAAACTAAGAGTTATAAATATGGTTTAGAGGATCTCATTTCTAAGTATTTAATAAATAGAAAAATAGCTCCAATGATATTGCAGTATTTTGTGGAAGACGTTTAAAAATAAAGAATAGTTAAGGAAATTATTTTCTTTGAAAAGAATAATAGTATACTGATCATTTAGAAAAGAAAAAAGATGCCTCAATTGTAATGTAAATATATCTGAGAATTAAACCAGAGCCTTTATTTCCTTTGTGCTTTGTTTTGCATTTATTTGTACAGGATAGAAAAGGTACAGTTTTGAAGATGAACTATCTCTTTGGATAGTCACTCATTTTCTGCCCACCCTCATCATAATCTTAAACTATACTCTTTTACTACCCCCTGGATTTCTGAAGTTTCTCACCAGGTTATTCGAACCAGCCTTGCCCTCCACCTGCCAATCCATTTGGTCCAGCCTTCGTGCCGTCTCCCACCATGATTGCCGTGATAGATGACTACTCCTGATTCTCCTTCTCTTGGAAATAAAGTCAAACATATTCATGAAAATGTGACAACAATGTCTATTAATATCCTAAGTATTTTAATAGAGACTTTCTGGAAACAACTACTTAACCCAAAGTCATCCCAAAAGACAAGAAATCTGGATTCATTTGGAGAGAAAATTGGGGACAGGAAAATCTTTTCTTAGTATTTTTTCTACTATAAAATGAAGATATGCAGAATTTACCTACCATGGGGCCTGGACTGCTTTCTAAAAAATACAGAAGGGTAGAAAAGTAAAAGATTTTTATGTATCAAACTAAACAATTGAAACAGAATCAGCAGTTTAATTTTGTATTCACTTATAAAGATACATTTCCCAATAAAAAAAAAGAAAATTGCCCCAAATCTATAAACTTATATGGACATTTCTAATGCAAATAAAAAATTGCAATGTAAACATCAATTGTCTCCTCAGCTCTCTATAAGCCATCCGTCCAAAATACCCACTTGAATTAGTGAAAAATATAGAGTTGGCTGAAGATTTCACAGGGAACAGGGAGGAGATAGTTTACATCATAAAAACCTCAATAGATCACCATCTTTGGCTTGTCCCGTCCTATAAGTTCCTCTGCCCCCAAAGCTCCCATGGCAAAAGGGTCCCTTTTTCTGCCCTTTCTTCATATTACACTGGGCCTCTGGAATTTATGTCTAACTCCACTCAAATTTCCTAACCATTTACTTAAAATTTCTCAGTTCTTTATATGCAGTTTAATTCGGTTCAGTGTCAGTTTCTAGCTACAGACTTGGACATGCAGATCTATATATATATCCCCGTGCCATAGGGAGCAAGTTGGATTAAATTAACTTTAAGGATCCTTCTACCTCGAACGTTCTGATTCCTTGTTTTCAATGTGACAGTCATAGGATGAGAAAGCGGCCTGAGTGGTAAGAAAGAATGTATCAAGTTAGGCGACTGGGATCCAAGTTTGAAAGCTTGTTCACTCCTAAGCCGCACATTGCTCCTTGAGCAATACTCTTTAGCAAGTTCAGCTTAACATTTTTAAGAAATGAAAAGGTCACTTAAACTTGTCTAAACTGTAGTAATAAAATGCCTGCAATCCATGCTTAACGATTCATCCTAAATTAACAAACAGAATCTGTAAACATATAAATTGAAATTAATGATAGCAAGTCCTATCTCATCATAATGATAGCTTAGCTACAGATAGAAATCAAACAAATGAATGCACTGCTGAGTCTATTCATACTCTATATTTTTTCAAATGCAATTCAAGAGACTTAATTCACAAAAGAGTTTTAAAGTTACAAAAATGAACTTTTCAAATGTCCTGTAAAACAACAAAGTTTGTATAACTAAATTATTCCTATGTTGAAATTTTAGTAGATCAAGTGTAGAATGTTTTCATTAAAAGGTAAAATTTTTTATCTCTCTGATGTCTTCTAAATTAGAATTTGTGAGATGTTTTGTAATTTCCCAGTTCTTGTTCTTAGCTAATGCTTCCCTGACCTGTTATTCAGCTGAACCTTAGAATTTAAATCTTGGAATTCTCATGAGTTTTTCAAGCAACTATGTATGTGCTAACAGCAAGAAATGGATTATTTGATCGAGAAAAAACTTGTAACAATTAAGAAATATATCCAATAAATAATTGGCAGATGTTTGCCTTTTTTAACAGAAATTTACCTCTAGCCTAGTTAAAATAAACTATATAATGTAAATGCCTTCAGAATGATTTGTAAATATTATTATTGGGTATATAAGCATTGGATTGTTCAAAATTAATTTTTCATGATCTAGATATTGAAATGAATAAAAATTCTTTTGTTAGACTAATATACATGAGTTTGAAAGTTTGGTTTGCAAAAATAGCTCATTTAACAATAATGTGTTACAAGGAAAATATGCACTCATATAGAATAAAGAATTAATTTCAATAGCATATTGTATTGATAATGGCACTCTCCTTCAGATATATTTCTGATTCAGTTATATTAATAACATATCCAGTATAAAGAGCTTAAATTACTAGTTAAAATACATACCATAACTATTTCAATTCAATTTTAATTTTTATATTTGCACTATTTATTTATTCATGTCTTAAAATTATATAAATTAGCCTCTCCACGTTTACTGTCTTGAAGGCAAACGGCTGTATTGATGAGTCCAAACTTCTCTCTGCAGGTACATGGAAAACTGGCAAAAAATGCACATCAGGAATGATGGCATCTAAAAGCAAACATTGCCCTGGCATCAACACACATACTATTTATTTAAGAACAACAACGTTCTTGCTGACAGGGCACGATCCACAAAAGAACATTTCATACTGATTTTTAAGTAAGTGACACCTAGTTTTTCATTCATGCTCAAAATTTATTGAGCGTCCACTATATACCAAGCATTTACTAGACTCTGAAGATACAAAGGATTAATAAAACACATTTTCTGACTTCAAGGAGTTCCCAGTCTAACAGGGGGGACAGACACATAGCAAGATAATTAAAATACAACATTATAAGTTACTATGTACGTAGAACACGAGGTACTCCTGGGATGATAATGAAACAGTAGAGAAGAAGCTCTAAATCCAAGGGTAATTTCGCGCATAAATAAGATGTGTGGGCTCTAACCACTTCAGTTACCTATGCAGCTCAACAGACTTCAAACTTCAAATTTGTATTCACTGGGTTTATTTTTGCTTGTGAAGGAATTTTGCCTGGAGAAATGGAATGAGTAGTCAGAGGACTGAGGGAAGGATGGAGGAGGTGACGATGTGTGATTTCTAAATGTTAGATAAAAGACCAAAGCAAAGAATTAGGTCCCAACTTCAAAGATGATGGAACTTTCTGCAAAACTTTAAAAAAGGAAAGAAAAGCAGGCTGGCATATATAAAAGAAAAGTAGAATTTATAATTATCTGAGTTTCCAGGCAAAGCTAAGTACGGAAATGTGGTCATTTTAATATTGCAGGCCCCAAAGAAAGATACTATCCTTGCAGAACCCACGAAACTTGTATGGGGAAGTAGTCTGTCTAAGATGATTGACAAAAGCAGTATACCACCCAAGGGTTTAGGGATGAAACAGTGTTCCTGATTCAAGCAGTCTTTATTTAATACCATGGGCCTGGGAGTCTAAGAGGGCTTTCCTGGGAACCTGCCATTTGAGCTGAGAATTTGTTAGATGAGCGTGAGTAGCAAAGGAAGAAAACAGCCTTCTAGGCAGAGGAAACAGCATGTGCAAATGCTTGGAGCATTTGCGCAATATAAGGCCCACCCTGAAAATAAGACCTAGTGACGGGCGTGGCTACGCAGCGTATCTGCACAACCCATGCATTTTGTCGCGGAGCAGTAAAGAAGATGAGCAGCCCTTCTCATCTGCCCCATCGTGACAGCTACTATCCCAGAGGTGACCGGAAAGGTGTGGGCAGCCCCACCAACAAGGTCAGCTCCCCCTGTCAGGTCCCGGCCATCCTGTGCGTGCTGCAAGCTGAGGCTTTGAGGGGAAAATAACATATCCCCTGAAAATAAGCCCTAGGGTGTCTTCTTGAGGAAAAATAAATAGAAGACCCTGTCTTATTTTCGGGGAAACACGGTACATGTTCCTTAACCTAAGGGAGCTTACATTCGGTGGAGAAGACAACAAATAAACAAGTAAATAAATAAGCAAACAAACTAATTTCATGTACTGGTAAGTTTAGGATAATAAAATCAGGTATGTGAGTGAGTGTGAGAGTGAAAGTCTGGAGATTTCCCAAAGGCGTCAGAGCAGCTCTGTCTGAGGAAGTGACACTTTTGTTGAGATCTGAGTGAGGACAAGAGAAAGCCATGGGACTGGGCGTGGGGGTGAGGAACGAGATCATTCGAAGTGAAAGGCACAGAAAGTGACAAGGTTCTAAGAGAGGATGAAAAGGAGACCAGGGCGGGCCGGGCATGGTGGCACACGCCTGTAATCCTAGTACTCTGGGAGGCTGAGGCAGGAGGATCGCCTGAGCCCAGGACTCTGAGGTTGCTGTGAGCGAGGCTGACGCCACGGCACTCTAGCCCGGGCAACAGAGTGAGACCCTGTCTCACAAAAAATAAAAAGGAGACCAGGGTGGCCACAGCGGAGTGAACAAGGGGAGAGTGGAGAGAGGTGAGGTCTGGAGGGAGGCAGAGAAGGGCAATTGAGACCTCAGTAAGGAGGCGGAACTTTTTTCCAGCTGTCATGTAAAGTCACAGGTCCTTTCTTAAGAAGCTGCATGACAAACTCTGATTTACACTTTGGAAAGATCACTGTCTGAAAGTCACAGACGCAGTGGGCATGAGTGGGTGTAGGCACACTAGCAGGCCGCGGCAGTAGCCCAGGCGACAGATGACGAGGCCTAGACTAGGATTATAGCAAAGGGAGTGGGCGGCAGTGGTTGGATTCTGAATATATTTTGGGAGTAGCGCTGTCAGCAATTACTACAAATTAGGTGTGAAGTGTGAGAAGAAAAAGAAAAAGGACTCAATGATGACTCTTGGGTTTTGACCTAAACAACTCAGAGAAGTGCTGGGGCAATTTATGGAGGAGGGAAGGGCTGAAGGGCTGGAGGGAACGAGGGAGGGTAATTACTGTTCTGTGTGGCTTTGTTAAGTCTGAAATATCTTTTCGACATCCTGATAAAAATGTGATGTTGCACAATATAGAACTAGAACTAGATGAATCTAGAACTCAGGGGAGAAGCCCTGGCTATGAATAAAAATTTTAAAAAAATAGTACATACATAGTGTTTGAAGGCATGAATTTAAATAAGATCATCTGATGACCCAAAAAGGGAGTGTAGACAGGGAAGAGATGAGAGCTCAGGACGGCACCCTTGGTGTGACACATTTAGGGGTCTGCAGGTGGAGGAGGAGCCAGAACGAGCCAACGAGAAGGAGCAGGAGGGAAGGACAGGAAAACCAGGAGCATCTGCAAGGCACAAGTCTAGAAAAGAGACTAGGACCCTTAAGCAGTGTGATGTCACTGGTGAGTAGCAGAGTGAGGACTGCTGTTATTACCCTGTAAGTAATTTATAAGCACCTTGAAGACAGCAGAGGACTTAAATTCCTAGTTATTTTATTTCTGTGTCACCAACCTTTAATAGAGCTAAATATATGGTGAAACATGTGGAAAGAACTCACTAAGTTAATGTTGATTGATTACACACATATGTGACGCAATGAAAAGCAAGTTTACCTTGATAGGAAAGAGGACACACTTCCATTTTTCCTTATTTGTAGCCCTGCTGACTTGTAAAGGGGTATGTCTTTGTAACATTACTCGGTTATCCTCATGAACACTTACTGGATAGTCACATCGCGCTCTCTGATGACATACTACCTATCTTGATGACCACACCTGCGTATCTTGATCCTAAGATTTAAATAATCTTGAGCAAAGAACGAGATAGATTTGATAGATTTATAGTTATGTTTGATTTGGACAAAGAGTTAATTCAAAATCTTTCTTGGGAGTTTACCTTGTATTAAAACCAGTTTTAAGCCTTTAGGAACTACATAAAAATGTGAATATACACATTAATTTCTTGCAAGAATTTTACAAATTAAAAGCAAAGACATGCCAAAAAAATCTATACTACAAGACCAGAGGCTGTAAGTGTTAAAGTCAAAGCAATATGTATTTCTATGTATTCATATTACTTTTAAAATTTAATATATAGAAATATCCAACACCTTGCACTTTAGAATCACTTCTGACCACAGTTAATTTCTTTTGCATAAAAACAGTGCCCTGTAGAAGGCTTTCAGTATATTAAAGAATAAATTTATTTAAAGACTTTAAACTATCACATCAGCCCATCCACCACTTTGAAGGCCAATGACCTGATGTTGACACTTTAATCCTTTACCACGGATAATTTGCAAAACCCAGGCAGACAGCAAACAGTCTACAACCCTAATCAACAAAGAGTGAACTATGTCCATTGACTAGTATACTTTGGGCAAATGAATTACAGAAATCCACACAAAAAACGACCTTCAAGGACCAGACTAGCTCTGGGAGAAGGAGAAATGCTGAACATGGTGTTTGTGTATCAGTTGGGGAGATCTCCTGGGCAGAGAATCAACAAATGAGGCTCATTATTCTGTAATGTGGGTGACAGTTGACAGCTCTGAAAAGCTCCAATAAAAAACACAATAAAACAGTCATTTACTTAAACATGACAAGAATCTAAATTGGGGGAAAAACTTTAAAATCGTTTATTATTTTGCATCAGGGTGTTCTGCTGAGCCCACGTTTAACACATTGGTGGTGAGACATTTGGAAGGGACAACGTGGTAAAGTAAAACTAAGGGTTATTATGTTGATTTTCTACAACACCTGGGAAAATCACTTTATCTCTTCCAATGTGAAAAAATTCCTAAAAATCTGCAGTGAGTGCCATATTACATACAAATTTAAAAAATCATTCTAGAAACATTGGAGTTAGTTTAGAAAAGTTCTTTTGCCCTCTAATCCACCACTGTCAAAGACCCCTGAGGTACAAGGGGACACACAGTCCTGATATTGCTCCTTCTGTATTCACAGAGAGACGGGACTAAAAACACAGGCTGCCTGGGTGTGGTCCTCCCGCTGCCATTTACTAGCTTTGCCGTAAGACAAGTTTACTTCTTTGTGTCTCAATTTCCTCAACTATAAATTGGGGAGATGAATTTGTTTTGAGGATTCAGTGATTTAATACATGTACAGTGCCTAGAAAGTACCAGGCACATAGTAAGTGCCCAATAAACGTTGGCTATTATTACTATGTTATTATTGCTATTATATGTAGTAACCATACAATTACATGTGTATGTAAAAATTATGATGTCTTAAAAAAACAAGCAAACAAATGAAAATGAAGAATTCAAGAAGTTTAGCAAAACATGATATGCTTTAGATAGATATTAAAAGATAGGCAGGCAGATAGATGATAGAGATGTATATTAAACACACCTACTCACATATATCCTATTCTTAATTACTAACGTGCACAAGTAACTCTAGAAAATATTTGCAAGGCTAACGTACACACTCTTTGTAAAGGACCTCTATATTTTCCCTGTTTCAAAGTCTTGGAATGATCCAGTTAAAAGCAGCCAAAATTAATCCAGAATCCCTAAAGGAGAAAAAATAAAAAACACTAGAAAATTTTATCTTAGTTATTTTATACAAACATGTTAAGTGCCTGGCACAGTACTAGGCACCTGGCAGAATCCTGCACATGAATGTTAAAACAGGAGTTGGAGTCCATTCTTAACCCTGCCACTAACCTTGGAGTGAATTACTTTGTGAATTACTTTTCAGTGTCTCAGTTTTACAGCTACTAGTGCAGAAGATAACTGTAACTATGAATTTTTCATAAGTTTTTTGTAACTATGTATTTTTCATAAGTTTTGCTGGTGTTTAGCATTATTTACATTTTATATTTCAAAATGAATTAGGGCTCAATGTAAAATAATTCTAGTTTGTCATTCAAAAAATGATATCACAGAAGGGACTATTTTCCTAAAGATTCTTACCTTCTAATCTTAATGTGACATCAAAAAATGCTTTTAAGGGGTATAAAAATATAGTTAGGTAGAAGGAATAAGTTCTAGTATTCAACGGTACAGTGGAGAAATTAAAGTTAACAATAATTTCTTATATATTTCAAAATAGCTAGAAGAGAAGAATTGTCATGTTTCTAACATAAGAAAAGATAATGTTTAAGGTGGTAGATAGCCCCATTATTCTGATTTGATCATTACACATTATATATAGGTATCAAAATATCACATGTACCCCAAAAACATATACAACTAAGATATATCAATAAAAGTACATATTTTATATGAGGATTCCCAAAATCTTTGGGATTGTCCTCACTGTCATCTGGATAATTACAAAAACTCACAGACTGAAGCCAACTTGTCCCCACAAAATAAAACAAATACCAGTACCTATGTAGTGAGATAACGTTTCTTAATCGAATACACTCTCTTCCTTTCTTTAGAAAATGTTGATTTTTATCATCAACCAGTTAGGCCACTGTGTGCTAAATGCTTTGGAGGAGGGATGTGAGGATGAAGAGCAAGGACAAAGGTTCTTTTTGCCAGGGGCACTGGCTCATGCCTGTAACCCCAGCGTTTTGGAAGGCCAAGGCAGGAGGATTGCATATGGCCAGGAGTTTGAG
Organism: Cheirogaleus medius; assembly: GCA_008086735.1. Lineage (NCBI taxonomy): Eukaryota > Metazoa > Chordata > Mammalia > Primates > Cheirogaleidae > Cheirogaleus > Cheirogaleus medius. Next base: position 17,484,658 of record VBSM01003198.1, on the reverse strand, counting down.
ACCAGCCTGAGCAACATAGGAAGATCCCATCTGTACAAAAAAGTAAAAAAAAAAAAATTGCTGGGCATGGTGGCATGCACCTGTAGGCCTAGCTATTCAGGAGGTTGAGGTGGGAAGATTACTTGGGTCCAGTTTAAGGTTGTAATAAGCTATGATGGCATCACCACATTCTAGTCCAGATGAAAGAGTAAGACTCTGTCACACACACACACACAAAAATAGAGGACCAGATGAGCAATGACTCACATCTTAGTAGATAGCTATGTGTACAAAAAACTAAGGGATTGATGGGCCCCTACCCCTGTGTCTTGGCATCTCATGGCCAACTCAAGGAAAGCCCAAACTGACGAAAATGAAAATTTCTCCACTTCAAGCAGGTTCAAAATAGAAATGAATTTGACTTACAAAAAATTAAGGAACATTTTCAGGAACAAGGTAAGGATGTCTCCTCAACACTGCTTTTCAATATTTTTCAAAAGGAAGAAAAAATCATCTTTGTTAGCAGATGGCATGATCATTGATCATCGATGTAGAAAATCTTAAAGAATCAGAAAAGACAGAACTAGTAAGCAATTATAGCAAGATTACATGATATAAAAATCAATTGCTTTCCTATGTATCAGCAATGAATAAGTGGAATTTGAAATTAAAAACACAATACTATTTGCATTAGCATCTCAAAAAATGAAATACTTATATATAAATCTAACAAAATATGTATAAGATTTATATGCGGAAAACTAAACTCTGATTAAAGAAATCAATGAGCTAAATAAAAAGAGAGATATTCCATGTTCACGGATCGAAAGACTCAATATTGTCAAGATGTCAGTTCTTCCCAACTTGATCTACAGAATCAATACACTTGCAGTCAAAACCCAACAAGTTATTTTGTAGATATTGACAAACTGATTCTAAAGTTTATATGGAAAGGTAAAAGATCCAGAATACCCAATAAAATCCTGAACAAAGTCAGAGAACAGACACTATCCAACTTGAAGACCTATTGTATAATCTATAATAATCAAGACAATGTGACATTGGCAAAAGAATAAGCAAACATATCGATGGAACAGAATGGAGAGTCCAGAAATAGACCCACATAAATATAAATATGCATAAATATGAATATAGTCAACAGATCTTTGACAAAGGAACAGAAGCAATAAAATGGAGAAAAGATATTGTTTTCAACAAATGGTGCTGGAGCAACTGGATACCATGTGCAAAAAATGACTCAGCCACAGACCTTATACCCTTCACAAAAAATAACTCAAAATGGATTACAGACCTAAATGTCAACCAGAACTATAAAACTCCTAGATGTGTCAGTGTAGGTTCATCTGGTGGGAGATGTTGATAACGGAGGAGGCCATGTATGTGTGGGGGCATAGAGAAACATAGGTAAATTAAAATAAGTAAATTAAAACTAATTTTGCTTGAAAACTTATCTATATCCCCCAAACTTTTAGCAAACCCCAGGGGTGTCACCAATCCATGATACATGTAAGAACCCAAGATATCACAAATAATGGGTGGGGGAATCATTCAAATAAATTAATTATTCAGGGTCATTTTTTTCTACTATTTATAAATCATATTATTTTATGAAAGTAAATCTTATTCAAACATTTTCGGAAGAAAAAGAATGCACCATGCCATTTTCAAAAGCCACTTGATTTTGGTTACATTATCAGTATCTTGAAGCCAACATTTTTCTAACACATAGTCATGATGTTATATAGATTTGCATACATTCAATGTCTACATGTAAAATTGTTCAATAGCTTCTATTTGTTATTTTCTTTAAACAATGGAAGTCAGATTTCTGATTCAATCTTGATAACCTGGAATTGCAACAAGTTTTCCTGTTTTTATTCCAACTGTGTATATGCATAAAATTTAATCATATACCCTAGTAAAGACTTTTAAAGAGATCGTGAGCTCATTTTGAAATGTCATTATGCTCCGTTCAAGTATTCGTTGTTTTAGTCAATCACTCCATAAATATTTACTGAGTGTCTGAAATGTGTCAGGAATTGTGCTAAACGTGCAAGAAAAATGCCTTGTTCCCAATGCACAGTTGAATAAAGTCAACAGTAAATATCTTCAACATGTAGTTTTAAATGTTTTCATAAAATCCAATGTGTGTATAGAGATTATGGTGGCACTACTAGAATTCCTTAGTTCATAAAAGTATTGGAAAATAAGAAAGACTAGTAAAACTCCATCAATTTGAAAAATCCATGATAATAGCTACTTAATTTGTCTTTTAAATCATATCATTTATGAATTAAAATGAAAACTGATCATATCATAGTCCACTGGATTTACATTATTCTTCAATTTTAAAATGCCATCAAATATAGATATAGCATCACTTTAATAACTTTTAGGAGAAAAGAAAGAAGGAAAAAAGTCAACATTAAAAAACACATCTCAGTTGCAAAATGCTTCCTAATTTTAGAAATATTGCAATGATAAAACAAATGTGCATACTAGATTAGGGAACTATGCTATTTTAAAGGTCAAATTTTGAAATCAGTATTTATTTCTAACCAACAGAATTATGTGTGCTATTCAGTTGAGTGCAGAGAATGTAAATCTAAATGAGTACATTCCTTGAAAATCAATGACAATTTTTTTGCAGGGAAAATCTAGCAAAACTGGTATTTTACTGCTTCAAAAAAAAAAGTTATTCTCACCTATCAATTGCTGTCAAAATTGATTGGCTGATTTTAATACCTCAGAGATCACACATACCTTCTCATACATTCTATCAATTCTGAATATATATCAGACTCATAGATCATTGTATTCTGATGGTCTGGTCTCAATTTAAGGATTTTTTAAGTAAATTATGCATTTATAATCATATACCATAGCAAGCTTGGTACACCAACAGAGAAATTATAGAGTTAATGAATTCAGGAAATATTTTAACAGAATTTAATTCAATTTGATCCAAATTAAAACAAAAAGTGGTATTCTGTCTGGATGCTTGGAAAAATAAACCAATAGATATATGATACCAGTCAAATTAGAGAATCATGCAAAATAGAAATGATATAGCAAACTTGATTCATCAGACCTAGTCACAATAACCCTTCCATATTAAATATTCTTTTCAAGACTGAAATATACGAAAGAATATAAAGTAGGACCTTAAAATTATCTTCTTGACTCTCTTAACTTTTTAACTCTCTGAATTACTACAATAAGAAGTTACTGGATGGGCCGGGCGTGGTGGCTCACTCCTGTAATCCTAGCACTTTGGGAGGCCAAGGCGGGAGGATCGCTCAAGGTCAGGAGTTCAAGACCAGCCTGAGCAAGAGCGAGACCCCCGTCTCTACTAAAAATAGAAACAAATTAATTGGCCAACTAAAAATATATAGAAAAAATTAGCTGGGGTTGGTGGCGCATGCCTGTACTCCCAGCTACTCAGGAGGCTGAGGCAGGAGGATCACTTGAACCCAGGAGTCTGAGGTTGCTGTGAGCTAAGCTGATGCCATGGCACTCTAGCCTGGGCAACAGAGTGAGACTCTGTCTCAAAAAAAAAAAAAGAAGTTATTGGATGAAGCCATGAAAAACAGAAACCCACAAAGTAATGCTGAAATGTATGTAAGATTGGCTAGATCTCCTAGATGATGGACTGGCATATAGTAAATGCACAATAAATATTTGCTCAGTGAATGAGAGAATAAGTGAGTTACTCCATCCATGCCCCAATATCCTCACTTAAAACACATGCCTCACCATGATTATAAATTTATAAATGCAAAAGGCTTTCAGAGTGACTAAAAAGAGTCAAGACTGTGAATGTTAAATCTGCAATTGCTTTATCTTATCTGTCTTTATCTGTCATCACAGATATGTCACTGAACATAGGAGAGTGACATAAAAGAAAACTCATTGTCTGAGGGTCAACAAGAGACTCAACTGACCCCAACAAAAAAACTAACAGGTAACAACATCTTAGAGAAAAAATACTTTTACAGAAATTCTCCCTGTAAGTAATAGCTCTCCCTTAATATAACGTAGCTCTTACCGCCTATATTTTTATGTAAGTATGGTTTGCATGTGATTCACATGACAGTGAATTCAAATCGGGAAGCTTGAACTTGACTTGAGTTTTCTTATCCCCTTTGTAACCTTGGGAAAGTCAGAGTTCTTAGATCTCAGTTCAACTTGGTGGGTCTTTGTAACTCGAGGTAGCTCACATAAACTGGATTATTTCATGATCTCTGCTGAATTAGGGTGACCAACAGTACTAAGCTAGATTGGATTTACCTGCCTAATAATTATTTAAAGTGAAATTGAACAAGTAATTCAACATTTTTTTCTTTATTTCAGCATATTATGGAGGTACAAATGTTAAGGTTACGTACATTGCCCATTCCTCCCCTCCCCCCTCAAGTCAGAGCTTCAAGCGTGACCATCCCCCAGACGCTGCACATCTCACTCATTATGTTTGTATATACCCATCCCCTCCTCCCCCTCCCACCTGCCCAACACCCGATAAATGTTATTCCTATATGTCCACTTAGGTGTTGCTCCGTTAATACCAGTTTGCTGGTGAGTACATGTGGTGTTTGTTTTTCCATTCTTGAGATACTTCACTTAGTAGAATGGGTTCCAGCTCCATCCAGGAAAATACAAGAGGTGCTATATCACCATTGTTTCTTAAAGCTGAATAGTACTCCATGGTATACATATACCACATTTTATTAATCCACTCATGTATTGATGGGCACTTGGGTTGTTTCCACAACTTTGCAATTGTGAACTGTGCTGCTATAAACATTCAAGTGCAGGTGTCTTTTTTGTAGAGTGTCATTTGATCTTCTGGGTAGATGCCCAGTAGTGGAATTGCTGTATCAAATGGTAGATCTACTTGTATCACTTTAAGGTATCTCCAATAATGCTTTCCACAGAGGTTGAACTAGTTTGCAGTCCCAGTAATTCAACATTTTTAGATTTCAATTCCCTTACCTATAAAATGGAAGGATTAGGTCAGATGATTTATAACATGCTTTCCACAATTTTGATTCCTCTGAAACTATTAAAAAGTGTAGATTTTTTTCCCTCCACATCTAAAAACTAACCAGTTCCTAAAGAGTCAGGGTTGGGTAACATAAGGTAGGGGAAATGAGTCTTTATTCCCCAAAAGAAACACATAAATAGCACTTACGATGGCCCGGGCCCTGTTCTAAGAAATGTACACATACACACTCAATGAATCCTTACAACCAAGGTAGGTACTATTACTATGCCCATTTCACAGACAAGAAGCCTGAAGCATCAGGTTAAGCAGTTTAGTCTGTTCAGGGGTGCACAGCTACTAAGCAGTAGGTGCAAACTCAGGCAGTTTGACTTTAGAATCAGTGCTCTTAACCACTCCACTCTACTACACACAAGATTCACAGAACCTGCATACTTTATCCATGTGGCAAACAGTAATGTTTTCAGGCTCATAGACCTCTTCCAGCTTCCCTGCACATTAACCAAGAACACAGGACAGGGCTGAACAAACATGTGTGTTGTCAGAGCTCCCTAAGGAAATGTGACTCAAAACTCCTGATGTTGCAAATGGAATTGACACTGTTGTTTAAAGTAGCCTATCTTTGGGGAAAAAAATAATATTATAACCCTGAAATTCCATTTAACACTATAATGATATTTGCTATTATATTTTGAAAATGCAGGTGCCATGAAGAATTCAGATATTTTATCCATCCTTCTTATTACAGTCTAAATTTCATCTGAATTTCCATCCTGCCTTTTTTTGAAGGGCATCAATGGATCCAGCTCCTCACCCTTAGTTACAAAACACCTCTCACTCTAGCCTGTAGGCTCCTTAAGGGTTAGGCCTTTACCTGTCTTGATTCTCACTCTATCCCCCGTGGGGAGGATACTGGACATTCAATAACTAAGTACTCATTAAATAAGTGAGTAGATATCCAACAAGTATTTGCTAAATTAATATTATAAAAAGTATAAAAATGTTTTTTAGACAGGCAGTCAATTTTCTTCTATTTCCTTTTCTTATAACAAAATCAATACATTTAATGCAAAGCAATTATACCCCCAGTAATTTATTGGTCATTTTACTGTCTTCAGAATCAAATTATTTCATCCCTGTATATGGCAAATCACTACCTGAATTTTCTGAGACAATTTTTTAAAATTTTTATTTTATTAAATTTGTATTTAATTTTATTCTATTCAATATTATGTTTAGTTAAAAGCATAACTGCATATGATTTAATAGTCATTTAAACTCACAAAAAAAAGAAATCATTTTTTAGACTATGTGTATTTGTTTTTAGTTTAAAATATATCTACATAATTTAAATAGGCACTACTCTTTTATTCCAGGACCTTAGAAAGACTGCAATAGTGCTATATATTAGTGCAGCAAAATTAGTTGTATAATGTTAAATGTAATTCTTCTAACAGCATTGGAAGGCAATGTGGAAAGTTAAGAGAGAAGAACAAACTTGTCCAAGGTTAAAATGCTAGTAAGTTATAGAGTCAGGATAAAAACCATGTTCTTCTAAACTCTAAACTGAGGTCTAATAACCTTCCATCATCCTAGTCTTCATCGACTAGGATACTTATCTTTTAAGTAGATACTTAAAATAGAGAACTTACGGAAGAGTATGAAGATTTACCAACTCCTACCCAAATATCCAAGAAATACATATGTTAAATATAGATGTCAAATAAAATATTTTCAGAGCAACATCTGCCTTCTTCCCAGAAAAAAACACAAACAAACAAACATATTTTATTTTTATGGCAGGAGAAAGGATGATAAAATCAGGAGATAAAAATAGCAACTGTGGTTTGGTTATGCATTATAAAGTAGAAATGCAAATCTGTCATTTAAAAATCTTAAAACTGAGAACATATCACATTAAAACCGGGAAAGAGGGAATCTGAATGGGCATTAGGAGGGGCTCACAAGAGATCTCTTCAATTAAAAGTGAAATATCTGGTTTGTAAACTAAAATTAAAATCTATTTCTGTTTCGGCCATTAAGAAACTAAACAAGAAAAAGCCTAAACTTGAGTTTGGCAGTCAAGTCACAAACCCAATCCTTCTGTTTCCACGGAGACTGTTTAAAGCCCCTACTAACTGCATTAGGCCATCCGATTCACTCATTAGTCAACGCTGCGTTGAACAAATTGAATTAAAAGTAAACACTCAAAAGAACAGTTTAAAGTGATGGTACTTGGGGTAAAGCAAACATAAAATATAGTCAACCAGCTTTAAGAACCAAGTAAATTATAGTGGAATTACATGATTATCTGAACCTCAAGGTGAATATTAATGATTAAAATGTGATGGTGGGTCTCAGATTAATAAACGTGCACTTCTGCTGAAAGAGAGGCAAGGTTATCACTGCTTCTCTAAACAAATTCTAAAGCCCACGCATAGTAACCTTTGAAATTTTAACAGAACATCAGCAGACCTGCACTGATTGCTTCAGTGGACATGCCACTGGTCATAGAACTTTGAACCGGCCATTTTTGTTTGGTAAACTTGTAGATATTGTATCTCTTTAAGTTAAACAAACCCTTGGACATACACACATGTTTAATGAGCCTTGTCCCCTCAAATGGCAAGTTTCACCAATAAAGAATTGGCTGGAATAATATAGACCAAACCGAATAGTCCCCAGGCTGAAAAAATACTCATATTTCCTATCTTTTCTCTCGCCTACATTTTACATACAAAGACATCTTTACCTTTCTGTTTTATTCTTCAAGAAAATGATCCTGTAGGATGTTGGATTACACCTCTTTGAAGTTAATGTTAAAATATCTTATAAAATACCATTTTCTTTACAATATCCTTTACTGAAATGCAGAGGTGTTTCTAAACAAATGTCTGGTAGTGTGATTCTGTTTTTCTACTGAGTTTCATTAAAATATCATAGGCATATTTTTATAGGGGAAAATATAACCCCTTGACAAACTAAAGCCAGGTAATTCTATAGCAAAGAAAGTTTAATTAAATAAACAAAATTAATTTCCCATAAACATTGATAATACTGCTCAGAATAGTAATATTATTGGGCTATGATCACTAATATTTATCTCGGAATAAAAGTACTAAAGGGAAACAGCATGTTAAATTCTAACAGTATTCAATTATTTTTCCCTTTACTGACAGTTTAAACACTTTGCTTTTGCTTTTTGTTTATATTCTCTTGCTTCAGACTAGGCTAAGAGTGGGTAAAGGTTAGAAATGAATATAAGCATAAACAAGGCAAAAATGGCCCCATTGCAAGCCCTAAAATAACACTGTGGCCAGCCATAGCGATAATTCAAGTGAACTATTCTTATCACCTTTTCATTTCCTAAACTTCTAACTCAATCATGAGCAAAGGTGTGGTATAAAGTGTGAGGTCCAACCTATACATCCCTTTGATACAGACCAAGTTTTCTGACCAACCCATAATGAGACAGGAGCAGAAACTAGATTGAGAGGACCTTTCATCTACACCTCTAACAGTCTAACAGAAGTATTATTAAAACACATTATTCCAAAGCAGAGATACACATGTTGTTTACCCTGCAGTAGAGAATGTTTAAAAGCATTTTCATTTGCATGCCACTCGGTAGAGCATGCCTTATCCAGCTCACCACCGGACACTCATTCTCAATCTTACCACCACCTTAATTCATGCAACTGTGTCACACTTGCCTTGGAAGACAGTTGAGTTTCTAGCCCCTCCGTTAAACTGAATACTCCATCAGAACAAAGAGAGCTTTAAGGAGATCTTCTTTTATCATGACAGCTAAGGAGAAGTTGAGTTTGGTTTTTTTTAATTCTAGGAACTTTTACAGTTTTATAGTTCCTTCAATGTTAAAAAGAAATAGAATAGTTATAGCCATTCAGGGGAGTATCAGGAAGCCCGGACCTCTACAAGCGCCACTACTGCTCTGGAAAAGGAGTCCTGGGAGCACAGGATGCCAGTAGACACAGCCCCCTAAGGGTAACAAAATACTTAAGATGGGACGTCCTGAGGGCCCGCCCCCACCTCCTGCAACACACATGAATCAACATATACAGCTCAGTTCTTAATGAAAAATTTCAGCTCATCTTGTAGTGAGATCCTACCCAAATGAAAAGTCTGTCATATCCATGAATCTGGCACACACAATTACCTGATGCTGACATCTATTTGACAAGTACTCATTTCTTTTTCAATTTACTCCATATGATCACTATCCCCATCACTACTCTGAAACTTGCATTTCTGATTACTGTATTCAATCCCAGTAGGAAAGTATTTGCCACGTGCTTCATATATATGAAAGGACACGGTCAATGGCATTGAGTAACCTCTTTTATGTTGACCTCAATGAAATTACGTTATTCTAGTTCCCCATCTTCTTCTTGAACCAATTGCTCACTTTCTTATTTGCTGATAACTCTTCTTTTTATCTTCTAACCAGGGGCTTCTTCGCCTCCTGTTGAGTCAGCCAAGAAGTGATTTAGTTGGTTGAATTAGTGTTGATTTGGTTGAAACAGCAGTACTAAAATGAGGAATGCTTCCAAAAGGTTAGGTTTATTGAGGTTGATGTCAGTTTGCCTTTGGTGATTATGACCAGTCAATAGAACACATCAATAGGCTAAATAAAATAAACCATACTCATTTAAAAAAAAAAAATGAAGTCACTTAGTTTTATGTTCTTTCAGTCTATTTGCTCTCCTCTCTCTCTTTCTCATTTCTGTTTTATTGTGGTAATGCATTACTGAGTATCATAATTCACACCACAAGCAATTCTGCACATTAATCCCATAAATACCTTTCTAAAACATCATATGCCTTTATTACCTTCCTTCCACTCAAAAACTTATAGTGGATTTCTATTGCCTGCAAAATAAAATCCAAACTCTAATAATGTGCTGAACATTGTTCTCCATACAAAAAAAGAAGCAGCCTTAGAAATGAGAAACTTCAGAATCTCACTCATTTGACCACCTTGGATAATACACTCTTTTAAGACAGTGAAAAGCCCACAGATGAATGAAACTCAAGATGCCAAAAGGAGAAGATTGTGCATAATTGTTGTTTAATAAATGCTTATCAACGACCTGGAGAACGAGGTTTCAGTTAGGGCAGGAGGTATATAGAAGAGATAAGAAATAGGCTTGTGATAAAAAAAAAAGGTTGGGGATCCAACCACGCTAATGGAAAAAGAGGATGGACAAGATGACATGGTGAACTTAGAGATGGCACGAGCTAGAGGAAGACACAAGTAATATCCACAAAGATGGGTGAAGATAGTAGCAGTAACTCACAGGTGATCCTCCCTTCCCTGAGGCAGGGAGAAGAGAACCTGGGAGTGAGAGAATACAATTATTTCTGAAACAAATGTTAGGGAATAAAGACAATTTACTGAAGGCAGGAAGGCAGAGGCAGATGAAAAGACATAGACATGAAAATATAGACATACTTAACAAGCATAATTTTTTAAATATTTGTCTTTTTGGCTTCCTTGTATATGGATCTTCTCCTTATCCAATGCCTTGGGGAGGATTAAAATTGTTATAGCAGGAATGCAAAGAGAAAGAAATGTTAACATTCATCTACCATAGAATTTTCAAGACAATAATCTTGAGAGATTTTTGCTAGGAGAGAAAGTTTTTACTCTTTAATCTTATTCATCTACCTACCAAAAGCAGAACTTGAATGGTCTCAACCTACAGTGTATTTTTTCCTTTAAAAGAACTTAGACAGGGAGACCTCTGAATTGAATGAGAGCTATTCCATTCTACCTAGGAATAAAATGGAGAGCCCTTCCAGAGGAAAAATAGGAGAAGCAAAAGAGAAATTCCAAAGGAATGAGAATAGGGGGAATAGATCACTGATATCTACTATCCCCCAAAAGGGAAGGAAGAAGTAAGAAGATGGAAAATCAGATAGTTTGAGGAGAAAGCCAACAGTTTTGAGCTGCTTCCCATTTGGAACTCTTAGAAAGACTCTCTCACAAAGTACTCACCAGCACCAATGTGGGGAGGTCCTTGCAGAGTAGAATAAAACATAATTACATGGTGACAAGAGAGTTCTTATATCATCTATAGCATTATGTATTAAAAATTTAGAATCACATTTTACATGAATGAATGAGACATATGTGCACTAAACTCACATGCCAGCTCATGAGTCTCAAGTTAGGGTAGGACAACCCTATTTGGTAAACTCATCTACTATTGTATGTGAGTATAGCCCAATGCAGTTTTCACAGAGCTTTATCTTAGATACAGAAGACTGAATTTTGGCATTTTCAACCATACAAGGTTTGAGATATCCACACAAGACAGTACACTATAGATTCCTATGGAAGGAGAAAATCAAATTCAAGAATACTGGGGGTAAAAAGACTAAAAAGTACTCTAGAGGAATAAAACTTGGAATCTTATATATTATACTTGGCAGATTTGAAAAGCTAACTCCTAATCATCTCTTTAGGTTAACTCTAAATTAGAAAATAAATGAACTCCTCCATAGTGATCATCATTTTGATCATCATACTGTTCTCCTTAGACGGCTCTGTGATGAGAACATGGTGTTCTGGACAGGTGTCAGGCAGAGCAGCCAGAAACATTAGGAGGTAACAGTCCATTTGGCAATAGTTTAATCAGTAAGTCCAATGTCACATGGAAAAATCATCTAGAACATTCACAACGTGTCTTATCCCAGAGAGCTCACCCACACATGTTTGTCTACTCTGTGCTCTGCTACAAAACTTTACCAATCCTACCAAGAGCTGTTGACTCTGGCCCTGAACTACTAATCCCAGGGAGTAGAGGTCACATATCACCAAGTTAAAGAGCTCACCACCACCACCTCCAAAAAACACTGGGACAGGCATCCCTTCTTGCTGTTTTCCCCCCCAGTTGTTTCCAATATTTCACACCACTTTCAACAAAGTTGCCATTTTTCCTTTATTTCAAATAGTCCTCTGGCATTTACTTCCAAACAATCTACACAAGTTACTTTGTAGCTACTATAAATGTTATTGAATTCTTGATTTGACTTTCAGCTTGACTATTATTAGTGCATAGAAATGCTACTAATTTATGTACCCTAATTTTGTAACCTGAGACTTTACTAAATTTATTTATCAATTCTAGGAATCTTTTGGAGAAATCTTTAGGATTTTCTAGATATAAGATCACATCATTGGCAACCAGGGATAGTTTGACCTCCTCTTTCCCAATTTAGAAGCTGGAAGCCCTTTATTTCTTTCTCTTGCCTGATTGCTTTGGATAGAATTTCCAGTATTATACTGAATGGAAGTAGTGACAGTGGGTATCCTTGTCTTCTTCCAGTTCTTAGGGGGAATGCTTTCAACTTTTCTCCATTAAACATGATGCTGATTGTGGGTTTGTCATATATGGCTTTTTATCATTTTGAGGTATGTTCTTTCTATGCCTAGTTTGTTAAAGATTTTTGCCATGAAGGGATGCTGGATTTTATCAAATTCTTTTTCTGCATCTATTATGATGATTGTATGGTTTTTGTTTTTAATTCTGTTTACATGGTGAATCACATTTATTGGTTTGCATATTTTGAACCATCCTTGCCTCACTGGAATAAATATTTTTTCCATGCCTTTACCTGGAGTCTATGAGAATCTTTGCAAATTAAATGGTTTCTTGGAGACAGCATATATTTTTATTGTGTTTTTTAATCCATTCAGCCAATCTGTATCTTTTAAGTGGAGCATTAAGACTGTTTACATTCAATGTTAGTATTGATATGAGAGATACTGTTCTGTTCATCATGGCAATTGTTACCTAGTTGCTTTTTTTTATCCCTTGTGTTACTGTTTTATAAGACCTGTGAGTTTTTACTTTTGGATTTTTTTTACACTGATGTGTATCAATTGTTCTGTTCCATGTATAGAGCACTTTTAAGCATTTCTTATAGTGCAAGTCTAGTGGTAACAAATTCCCTTAGTGTTTGCTTGTCTGGGAAAGACTTTATTTCTCCTTCATTTATGAAACAGTTTTGCAGGATATGAAACACTCATCTGGACACTACTCTGTTTAATGAGACTAAAGATATGCCCCAATTCCTTCTAGCATGTAAGGTTTCTGTTGAGAAGTGTGCTGTTAGTCTGATGGGTTTTCTTTTGTAAGTTATTTGATGTTTTCACCTCAGAGCTCATAGGAGTTCTTCCTTCACATTGATTTTGACAAGTCTGATGACTATGTGTCTTGGTGGTGCCCTTTTTGTAATGAATCTCCCAGGTGTTCATTGAGCTTCTTGTATTTGGATGTCTAAATCTCTTGAAAGACCAGGGAAGTTTTCCTCAATTATTCTCTCAAATAGGTATTCCAGGCCTTTTGTTTTTTCTTCTTCTCCTGCAAGGATACCTATGATTATTACGTTTAGATATTGTACATAATCCTATATTTTTTGTCTTCTTTTCTTTTTCATTCCTTTTGATTCTTTGTTCTTTATTTTTGACTGATTGGGTTAATTTGAAAGAGTTGTCTTCAAGTTCTGAAATTCTTTCTTTTGCTTGGTCTAGTCTATTCTTAAAACAATCCACTGTATTTTGTATTTCCCTAAATGAAATTTTCATTTCTAGTTCTATTTTTTTTAATTTATCTATCTCTTCAGTAAATTTTTCATTCATTTCCTGAATTATTTTTCTGGTTTCTTTGAATTAGTTTTCCATTTTCTCTTGGATCTCATTGAACTTCCTTATAATCCATATTTGGAATTCTTTTTCTGTTATTTCAGTATTTTCAGTCTATTTCTGTAGTAAGGGAAGGATAGTCACCAAGATGCACACAAAGGAAGGGAGGTCTGAAGAGGTCTGCTCTTTCATTTTCAGTTAGTCCTTCAGTTACCCCTATCATCTCTCACATCCACTTTTAAAGTTATGAGTTTCTCCCATTTCTGATGATATCCCAAATTCTGTGTCTCACCTTAGTTGGATTTTTTATTTTGCCTTTGTACTAGTTTGCTAGGGATGCTGCTACAAAGTACCCAAAACTTGATGGCTTAAAACAATGGAAATGTATTTTTTCACAGTTCTGGAGGCCAGAAGTCCAAAATCAACATGTCAGGAGGGCCATGTTCTCTCTGAAGGCACTAAAGAAGGATTTGCTCCAGCACTCTCTCCTAGCTCCTGGTAGCCCCAGGCATTCCTTAGCTTGTAGCTGCATCACTCCAATCCCCTACCTTCATATGGTATTCTCTCTGTGTGTCTTCACCTCATCTTCTCTTGGTACATGTCTGCCTCTGTGTCCAAATATCTTTTTTTCTGTGAAGACAAGAGCCATGTTGTATTAAGGCCCACCCGAATGACCTTCTCTTAACTTGATTATTTCTGAAAAGACTCTATTTGAAATAGGAACATGAAATAAAGTCATGTTCTGAGGTAGCATGGGTTACAATGTATCTTTTTTAGGGACACAATTCATCCTATAATGGCCTCTCTCTTCACACTTCTCTTTGGTTTCAGCTTTCTCCAGTCTGTTAAATGTATTAGGCCATTTCTATTTTCCAAAAAGTAGATCTCAAAGTTTTGTTGAATATTTCTTATGTGTTTTTAATTCCTTTCTAGTTCTCTTTGTCCTTATGTGTTTATGATAGAGCATAGAGATAAATGTGTGTGCTCAGTGTGCTACACTTAGTCTCCAGAATAATCATTTTAAAACTTAAATCATAATACATCAGTACTCTGCTCAACCATCCAATGGCTTCCTATGACACTGAGACTAAAAACCCTACATCCCTATCATAATCCACAAGGATCAGCCCCAGCCTAAACCTCCAAAGGTATCTCCTACCATTCTGCCTTCACATGCCCCATTCTGGCCACACAGTCTCCTTATTCCTGCCTCAAGGTCTTCAGATTTGCTACTTTCTTTCTCTTCTTTCAGATATCCATGATGCTTTCTCTCTCACAACATTCAGGCTTCTATTCAAAAGCTTCCTGAGAAATAAACCTTCTTGGACCACTATCTCAGTTTGGTTTCTGCCAAAGTCAACTCTGAGAACAGACTTGGGTACAAAGAATTTATTTGGGAAGCAATCCCTGAAAGAAGAGTAAGGAAATGGGAAAATGAGACATGGAAGAAGAGAAAGCCAATGAAGAGCGTGTTGATGGGTGGGTCACTACCATGGGCACCTGAGACTCAGTCCCACTGGAGATGCCCCAAGATACTGTGCAGAACACACTTGTGATACTCAGGGTTTTTTAAAAGTATTACTTACAGTATTATTAAAAGTTAAATTTATTGCTATTGTAACCAGATTGAGAATCAGTGTTTTTGGAACCTAAACAGGCATCTAGCGTACTGCTGTCATTCCTTTACTAAGGCAATACCCTAATGATGGTTTAAACTGATGCGCTCTGCTACCCTTTTCCAGTAATGTATATACATGTGGCCTTTGGTTCACGGATAATCATTCTGTGACTGCCACTTAACGTATAGACTTGTGCAAAGAAAGCTACCCTGTTTTGATAGGTGCCAGGAGTCCCGGAGAATTGCTGCTACTTCTTGCAGACAATTATCTAAATGTCTGTGAGTTTCAAGTGGTGCATAAATTATAAGGCAAGAAATTTATAAGTAATGCAATTTCTATAAAAGGGAAAGAAAATGGCACCGTAAAAAAAATTTATTTCTTTGCCTTCTAAGAATCAGAAATCTCAAAGTGAGTAAATCCATCCACTTATATTATGAAAATATCATATTTTTCTAATTCTTAGGTACCTTAGAAAGAAATTAAAGGTGAAGATATTACACATCTAAAGAGAGTGTTTTGCACTACCTTTGTGCACCATTAAGCAACCCCAATTTTTTTTTGTCAGCCAGCAGATATTTCAACCACCTCTGGCTTTCTTGGTGTTTAGCCAAATGTTTGTCTTTTCACATCATGTTCATTCCATGGCCACAGAAATTTTTAAACATTTAATGTTTAGTTCTACCTTTGGACTTCAGGGCATTAATAGATGATAGGCCTTTCAGCAATGCTTCATATGAGAGAAAAAATATTCCATAGTGGCTGGATATGGGTAACTAAAAGAAATGGCTAACATTTGTTGAGCACTTGTCATGTGCCAAGCACTAGCTTTTATAGGTACTATTTCATTTTACCCTCACAGCAAATAAGGAAATTGAGTCTTGGAGAGGTTGGATAATTTACCCAAGGCCGTTATTCTGTTATTGCAAGAACAGTTCATTAAATCTTAAACCAAATTCAGTGTTTTAAGAATGTAGTACATGCTGAGAAAGATAGATAGCATAGCCTCTCCAGTTCTTCCATATATAACCATTATTGTATCTGTGCTCATAGCTACAACCAAAAAAGAAGGGGAAGAAAGAGGAAGAGAAGGTGAAGAAGGAGGAAGAGGAGGAGGAGGAAGAGGAGGAGCACGAGAACAAGAACAAAATGAACAAGAACAAGATGAACAAAAAGAAAAAGAAAAAAGGAGAAAAAAATGGTATTTTTCTCCCTTGAAAAATAAAAGCTAGATTCCAAAAATGTATCATTTGGATCATATTAATTAGTTCTTAAGCTATGGCTCTCTGGTCTAAAGCCATCCTTCTTGCCTTTATTTTGTAAAGTTGGGACTGGAACTCTGAAAATTACAATTCTCCTTTGTCAGCTAATTTTTGCTAAAATCTGCCGAAGAAGGTTGCAGAAAAAGATTAGAAAGCTGGAGGGAAAAAAATAATGCAAGATAGAGGAAGACAAATATATATATAAGAAACAATATGAAGAAGAGCAGCAGTTGATGAAATAGTAAACAAAGAAGCAACAGAGAAAGTCTTCAAACAAGCAAAATGGATCTTCAAAAATATTGATAAATTTTGAAAAATTCTGAAACAACTGATCAAGAAAAAAAGAGAGAAAGCACAAGAAAATGAATTGGACACATAACTAGAGCTACAACAGAAATGAAGGAAAAATAATAGGGGTTTCCGCCTACAGGGATAGAAGACCAGGTGATTTAGCTTTTAAAAATCAACAAAAACTCTAACAACTGATGAAAAATGGAGTAAAAACAAAGAGGAAATGTGAGGATATCCGAACATATGATAAAAGAAGAGGTGGCACAGTAAAGCTAGTTCTCAGCAGGTATAAAGAAGGGGAAAACTGGAAGCAGTTGCCGCTGCCGGTAAAAGGCCACTGCCACAGTGAAGGTGACACAGCCAGCCAGCCAAACAGGAAGAAGAAAACAAAAACTAGAAAATGCCACAAATATATCATTTCACAGTGATAGTGCAAGTGTGTGACATTTGTGCCATCATACACTGTTTATGGTAATATTAATAGTGTACAGCCTCTCGGAAGGCAATGTGGCAATATGCATCAAGAACCATAAAAATATTCATGCCATTTGACAAGGCAATCCATACTTTGTAGTTTATCCAAAGACAGGAATCAGAATGTGCCCCAAAATTTATGTTCCTAATGGTTCATGAGAGTATAAAATTTTAACTGCATGCACTAACTAGCATGTCCTATGCAGATAGGGTTTTTTTGTTGTTGTTTTTTTGCATAAGCAATCGTACCTATATAGAATGTCTTTAACCCAGCTCCTACTTAATCCATTTTAAGCAACCTAATAAAGCATGCTTACTTAAGAAGCTGAAATTGGAAAATAAGAAGGAAAACTCATAACTATATAATCTACTATATTTGAAAGATTAAGTAAGAGTTCAACAAACATGCAAATGATGGGAGAACAATTAAACTTGAGCAAGGATTATGGCCAGGTCACCTTCCCCAGGAAGCCTTCCCAGACAACCCATAATGTGGGGTAGCCACACTGTCTACTCCATTGCCCTTGCACTTCCATCTAATACCTCATGTTTACAGTACTTTGTAAGGTATTGTTTATTTCCTTATCCCTATCTGATGGTGGTATGACTCTTGAGATAATGGACTGTGCCTTTATCTCTGTGACCCTCACATCTGCTCAAAGAAGGATGCAATAAATATTGATTGAATTGAAACTGGAAAAAAATTGAAAGGATATTTTTTCACGAAATGGGGATTCAACTGTAGACACGACAAGAAAGTATAGGCATAAATTCATATTTCCTTTCGTTAAAAAAATATGAATAGCTGGGTCTCCCAGTTTATGGACAAGTTAAGACCTGTGCTGGGTTTCTTCCATTTGCTTTTCCAGATCCACACCACACTCTTCTCTACCCTGATCTATGCCACAGGAAGCTGACCTACATGGACAGACAGCATCAAAGGAATGCTTTGCCCTCCAGATTCCACGGGACTCTGTCAATGGAAGGCCTAGTGGAAGGCTGGGGTTGGTAGGAGAATGGGGTGAGGATAGTAATTTCCCTTTCTCCCACCTGCTGGGTCACTGTGAATTGGCTGCATCTCTCTGTGGGAAGCTTCAGCTCTGGTTGAGCAGTATCTCCAAACAGCCACCTTCTCTGAGTCCTGGTATCTTCTCCCTCCTCTTATTTCTTCAGGCCTAGGAGTAATACTGTCTCCCCATTTTGATAGCCTTAACATAGTTTAGTTCTCTAAACTCTGCCCCCACATTTGTGAGCAGTTCTCTTCTCAGATAACCTACTTTGAGTACACCTTCTGATCTTGCCAGGACACTGACTATGAGAAGGCCTTAGTTCACAGTTCAGCATTACACCTTGAAAAGGGAACAAATTTTATGGTTGACATTAAGCCCCTCTAAGTGTTTTTTTAAATCAAAGATTTAATAATGCATGTTCAGAGACTCTCTTAAGGCCATGTTAATTAGCAGAGAAGTGCTAAGAGCTTTACTATGGGCAAGGATTAATTCTTTTGGAAATTAATAATATAAACTATGGTTAGAAAATAGCAGAAAACAAGTTATAATCCAGGAAAAACATTGCTATTACCAGTTTTTTTTTCTCCACAGCAATGATACTATTTAATCTTGTAATATTAAAGAACAATAAATATTAACAATCAGTACACAAATAAGTGTCTTCACTATGCTATCCATTTTTATGTTCTATACTCCCAGTGCTAAGAACAGTTTCTTGTACATAGATACTGAGAATGTGTTTATTGAATTAATTAAATAGGAAGAACATGCAAGCAAAACAGAAATGTCATCTTAAACTTGCATAAAGGGGAATATTTCACAGTGGGAATATTAAGTGGCATTCTGGTCATTATGTAACAATAAAGACAAAATCAACTTGAAGGTGGACCCAGAAAATAGTAAATACTAATGAATCAATAAATGAAAATGATGGCTATGTACACAGACTAAAATTATTGGACTTGTATGAAAAGAATAAATACCATTTGTTAGGTACCTATACTCTATTAGGGACTTTACATATACTAGCTTCAGTCCTCACTTTCCTACTCAGTGGAGGTGGTCAAGGAAGGCTTCTGGGAAGAGGTGCTACTGTGCTGGATCAGAAGAAAGGAGCAGGAATCATAGAGGCAAGAGAGCAGGCAAAATCATAGAGGCAAAAGAGCAGGTTGCATTTCAGGAACTTCAGACATTTCAATAGTAAAGAAGGGGTGAAAATTGACTGGAGACAAAGCAGTCCCCAGATTTTATCCTGAAGATCAAGGGGAGATATTATTTCTACGTAGAAATATTATCTAATATTTGTTTTAGGCATGTGTGTGGCGCAGCAGGGTAAAGATGATTGTTATAAAGACTAAAATAAATAATAAGGGCAACTATTAGTAATAAGTGTACTATAAAGCCCTGTTCAGACACTAGTTCTTATCTTTCTTAGATTGTTGCTATACTGCTTTTTGCCGCCCGGCACTGTTGCACCAGTCCATTAAGAAAGACCACCTAGGGCTCTGTGCCTGGTCAACTCCTCAGTCTGTGTGGCAGGTCCCAATGGTGTCCATGACAACCACATCTTTTGAAGTTGTGCATCCTTTTGTCTGATGCATTAAATACTGCTCTGCAGCGCTCACTGGGACAAGAGCGCCACCTTGTGTTATAATGCTAACTGTTCACAATCCCCAACATTTCTTGTCACTTGAGCTGCTTGTGGATGAGGTCTTCGAAGCTTCCTCCCAGCAGTAACATAAAAGGGAAAATTATTAACAAATATTTTTCCAAAAATAACAAAAAGGGAGCCCAGAACCTTTTTTCAGTGTTGATGCCTGATATTAGTAGATTTGTTGCTACGAGCTGGAAAACGCTTAGCCTATGTCTTCTGGACTCTTGCTGTTATTGTTTTTAAAAGATTTATGCCTTTTAAAAAAATGATGCCAAAAAATACAACTGAAATTATGATCTAGGACTGAATGAAATAGGTTAAGTATAAACCTACCCTGCTCTGTCTCATGAAGTTCCACACTCAACAATAAGTTTTTAGAAAGGATTCCAAGGGATTGTTTGAACATACATTCCTTGATGTCTGCAAAAGAGGCTGCAAGACTTTGCAGGCAGACCAACCATTTAAACTATTTTAAAAGAATTATCAAAGAAAAAACTTTTCTTAAACTCCTATAAAAGGACCCTGCATGAATTTTTTTGCCTCCTCCCCACACTGTTGCACCTGCAGTTTTGCTTTACTTTTCTCCTCTTCTGGCTTCATTTTTTTTCACATTTGTTGCAAAATAAGCTCCAAAAATATGGAAGTTTATTGTTATTTTCTTAGTTGGAGTAGACGCCAATATACAGCCACTGCACATCTAAAATTGCCACTGTACACACGGTGAACATGTAATGAAAATCAACATGCTGCCTCCAAAATAAAAAAACCTAGCTTTGTTGTGTACTTTCCATATATTAACTCATTTAATCCTCACAAAAATCCATCAATGTATTATTGTTCCTATTTTAAGATGGGAAACTGAGGCACAGAGGATTCTACGAGTTCACACACCTAGTAAGTGGTACAATCATTTCAAATCCAGAGCTCACTGACTCTAAAACCTGTGCCCCAAACCATTATGCTTTATTGTCTATAACCATAAAATTCCAAATCATAAGCATATATTTATACCAATCACCTCTTAAGTACAACCCAAGAAATTATGTGCAATGTCCAAAGTGATACAAACTGGGGAAAGGACGATCATTCAAAACTTACCGCAAAGCCACAGTATTCGAGACGATGTGCTGACGACCTGAGGATAGACATGTACATCAGTGCAATATAACCGAGAGTCCAGAAATAAACTCATACATCTATGGTCGACTGATTTTCAGCAACGGTGCCGAGACCATTCAATGGAGAAAGAATAAGATCTTTTAATTAGAATCTGTCAACTTAGGATCTTCTCATTCTCACTGAAATCAAGGGAGCCCTCAAGATGTATTTCTAATGTATTCCTAAAGGACTTGTTGAAGAGGTTATCTTCTGAACTCTCTTAGAGATTGAATTAGGAGTGAGGAGAACAGAATGCACATAACAAATTAATCCAACATTTCTACATTCCAAGTCTCTTAATTCTTTCCTCTTTTCTTCTTTACAGTATGCCAATTTCTGTTCATATGAGCTATTTTCTAGGTTTCAGTCAAACATAAGAGGAAGCAACTAAAGTTACCCCCATATGTTTAAGCTAGGCTATTATAAGCCAAATTTCTGATAAGGTTGCCCATATTGATAAATTCAGTTACATTTGAAATTATATCCTTCCCTTACTTATAAATCAGCCAAACCTCTTTTTCTAGGACTGAACTAAAATAATATCGTCTAAATTATTTTAAAATATATTTCAAGAAAATCTGAGAGTACAAACATTTTGGTTGCATTTTATATCTTTGCCTCTCCCTAGCAAGG
>VBSM01003198.1:17420396-17462787 GCA_008086735.1 Cheirogaleus medius | reverse complement strand
TAGCTCTTTGAGGTATCTCCAAATTCTTTTCCACAAAGGCTGCACTAATTTGCAATCTCACCAGCAGTGTAAGAGTGTTCCTCTCTCTCCACATCCTCACCAGCATTTGTTGTTTTGGGATTTTTAGATAGAGGCCAATCTCACTGGGATTAGGTGACATCTCTTTATCATCCTGGGGATGACATTGTAATTTCACTCCCTTACCACAAGTTCGAGCTAGGATCTGGCTTTCACTATTGATCTGGAGATAATGAATGTTAGGGATGGAGCAGGAAGAGAACTGGCTTCCTCCTGCAAGATGATCTCCTTTGACAAGGTTGTGATGGATTCTTCAAGCAAACTAAGAACAGTCTCATGAGTCAGATGAACATAAGTCCTTTTGCAGGCAAGGGAGTTGGAGTCTTTGTGGGGCAAAGAGTCAGCATATTCTGAGTCAATAATATTAAGTCCTTCTATGTATCCCATTCCAATTTGGGAGTATGGCACTCTTTATCCAAGTATAACTGTCACATAAAACACCAGGTAAGACTGTGAATTCAGCTGAGGTTGGAATTGGGAAACCTATAAAATTAAACTTTGAGTTTGATCTTCGTGGCTGCAAGAGAGAAGATATTTTTTTAGCTGGTTTTCAATCTATGCCCCAAATTAGAAATTTGAGAATGTCATTCTTTTTTTTAACTGTTCAGCTTATTTAGAAACAACACTTCCAACCCACTCCTGATACTGATTTATATCAGTTAGCATTTTTAGTCAGAAACAAAAAATAACCAAGTTAAACTGATGAAGGCAGAACAGGACACTATTGAAAGGGTTTGGGGTAACTCATAGGTTCATCAGGGAGCCTGAACAATTAGGGACAAGGCTTTGCACTAAAACAATGCCCAAAATCACACCATAGAAATGGTCTAATAAGAACTACACTATGGCCTTCACCAAACAATTGTTGCAGCCTGCACCGCAAACAGAGCTGGGTCTGTATATTAAATGCCTCCAACTATCGCTAGAAAATTAACCCTACTGCAATGATCTACACAGCTGTGCAGCCTTCCTCTCTTCTGATGCACTGGCCCCAATTCCAAGTATGAGGCAAGGCCATGTGCCCCTACCCTAGGTGCTAAGGAAGCTCCAAAAGCAAGTGTTGACATTTTCCGTGTTTGTGGTGGAAACAGGGCCTGCCTCCCACCACGCTCGCTCCATGGTGAGTGAAGTTTCCAAGACATTGGAAGGCATATTAGTTAGCAAGCAGGAAAAATCAATGACAAATGCCAACTATGATTAAAATTGTATGTACCATAAATTCTATTGCTAGAATTTCTAACAAAATACTCACACATGTACAAGACGGGACAATAATTTTTTTAAAGCATTGCATTAACACATAATTAATACATAATAGCAAACGTGAAAAGAACTCAAATGCCATTGGCAGAGGATTAGATAAATAGGTTGTGATAAGTTAATATGATTTTTTTTGTTCAAGTATTGAGAAACTACAGTGTCAGACACAATGCTAAGCACTGTGGACAGAAACTGGGGTGGGAAGGGGAGAGGGTTACACATACGAATTTTGAAAAGACTCCCTTTGAGGTGCTCCCAATGGAGTGGGAGAATAGACGTGTACGTATATCACCAGGACTTATGTAATGTAAGGCTCAGATAGATCATGTATATGTGGCTGAGACGGTGCCATTAGAAGAATCTAACTGCTTGCATTCATGAGAGAGACACCACAGAGGAAAAAGGTACGTATGTCAGTTAGGACTTAAAAGATGTAGAAGAACATATGATGTAAGAAAAGGAGTGGTACATTCCAGACGGTATGAATTTGATTTGTAAAGCCACTAAAGCTTGTTATAGCACAATGTTTTTCTGAAAAGTGCTATTAAAATGTTTGCCATGCATGATATTACACAAACCGTACTTAACGGCAATACTGTGGCATGCGGGAAAAACTCCAGAAAGAGATTTTAAGTTTCATAGGAACTCATCTACAAACTCAAACTAAAGTAAAACAGAAGCAGAAAGAGCACGTAACATTCCAATTTTGTCCCACTTAAAACTACCATGGTTTTATTACAGCATAATGCAATTATAATTTGGCCAAAGATAAATAATTCATTCACAGAAAACTAACCAATAATAAAACTGAGCTACTTTTCCACCTTAAGCAATAAAAAAACCTTTTCAAAATGTTGCCATCTAGTGGCTTCAAACTTGAAATAATGAACTACTCTAGTAAACTATTCAACCATGTTTCCTAGGAAAAGTTTCCTTAGCAGTTCTCAAATAAACAAATATTGCATTTGTGCCTCTGCCTGAAAAGAAAGCACTCCAGATTTAGGCTACTAGGTTTTGAAGTTTTGCTTCATCATTTACTAGCTGGATGACCACAGGCAAGTTGCTTAATTTCTCTGTAAAAATGCATACAATAATAGTACCTACCTCCCAGAGTTGCTAAGAAGAATTAATGACAAGGTCCACATAAAGTTGTTTAGCACAGCATTTGGCTCATAGTATGTACCCAATAGGCAATAATAATTATATTATTTAATTGGGAAAGAGTTGCAAAATATTTGGTCTGTCAGTGGCATTGAAGTTTGAGTGATACAGCAATTAAAACAATGACACCTTTATGGCTGTTCTGGTTACAGCGTTATACTTTTTTCTTGAAGCAGTAGAAACATTGTATTGGTATATGGTTGCTATCTAGATAGCAGATACCACTAACTGGTATTCTCTAATTTTGAAAGACCCCTGAATCAAACTATGATTGTGATTTACTGTCACAATATTTATGAAGTCCAATTCATCACTGATTTAACCTCTTAGCTATTCTACAAGAAAATGTACAGTTTTCTATGACAACATAAATGGAAGTGGAGAAGGCAGCTTCACCAGTTGGTTAAAAAAAATTGAGGCTTATATAAGATGCAATCAGCCCTAAAACTGCCTATCATAGCAACAAGGCAGATAAAATTGGTCCTCTCTATTTATGACATTCTTTGGGCTATAGTATTGCTATGACTTATTTTATTCTTTAAGACAGTCCTTGAGGCTTAGCATAACTTGATTTCACCTGCCCAACCAAGCAGAAACAGCATTATTTTAAAAATATGTTTGGCAAAAATGTCTCCTGAGAGTTCCAAGGGTATGGTGATAAAATGTTAAATGACATCACAGTTGAGAATTTACAGCCAGGCAACTAGCAATATTCATAGTATCAGTGGGCTGGAGACAATCTGGGGGGAAAATGGGATGCCACAAGTATCTGACATGAACACCCTTTCTTCAATGTTCTTATCAAAAACTTGGGTAAATATACTGTGCTTCTTCTAAGTTGCAGAAAGTTTGGTGGATAGATGTCATAGGCAGCCTTTAAGATGGCCCCAGTCATTCCCACCTTCTGGTATTCACACCTTTGTGTAATCCTCACTGCTATTTGTGCATGAACTGGACTCAGGGACTCACATCTAATCAATGTAATACAGCAAAACTGATGAGTGCCATTTCTGAAATTAGATTACAAAGAGACTGTGGCTTCCATCTTTCATATTATTTCTTTTTTTTTTTTTTGAGACAGAGTCTCACTCTTGTTCCCGGGCTAGAGTGCCATGGCGTCAGCCTAGCTCACAGCAACCTCAAACTCCTGGGCTCAAGTGATCCTCCTGCCTCTGCTTCCCGAGTAACTGGGACGACAGGCATGTGCCACCATGCCCAGCTAATTTTTTCTATATATTTTTAGTTGGCCAATTAATTTCTTTCCATTTTTAGTAGAGATGGGGTCTTGCTTTTGCTCAGGCTGGTCTCGAACTCCTGAGCTCAAACAATCTACCCGCCTCGGCCTCCCAGAGTGCTAGGATTATAGGTGTGAGCTACCGCGCCAGGCCCCATATTCTTTCTTGTTCTCTCTTGATGACTTGCTGTGGTGGAATCCATTTGCCATGTTGTGAACTGCCCATGTGACAATGAACTGAAGGAAACCTCTGGCCAACCGCCCATGAGGAACTGAATGCTGTCAATAATCACAAGAGAAGCTCAGAAGTGGATGCTACTTCGTTTGAGGCTTCAGATGAGACCACAGCCTAAGCCAACTCCTTCATTATAACCTGGTGAGGAACCTCAAGGCAGGGACACCCAGACAAGCCATGCCCTGGATTCCTGACCCATAGAAACTGTGAGATAATAATATTTGGTATTTTAAGACACTCAGAGGTGGGGTAATTTGTTACACAGCAATAGATAACACACAGTGGATCAGAGGTCAACAAACTACAACCTATGGGCCACATCTAGTCCCAGGCCTGTCATTGTATGGCCCTTGAGCTAGGAAACTAAAAGAGTTTTGTTTTTAATGAAAGAAAAAGAATACTACATAAAAATGACCCATGGCTCACAAAGCCTTACATATTCACTATCTAGCTTTTTACAGAAAAAGTTTGCTAACTCCTGCAGGTAATGATATGACCAGTGACAGAATCAAGATTCAAAATGATTGCCTTAACTGACTAGGATAAAAAAAATGAAGTAGATGAGTTAAAATTTGGCAGTCATATATAAAAATTTGTCCTTAAATTCAAAAATTCAATCTCTAAAATATAGGATAATGATTATGTGAAAAGAATTGGAGAATATGAGTGGATCCTAGGCTCACAAAGAGCTAAAATGTAATGTGATATGCTTAAAAGTTACTATAAGCTAAGTTTGCATTAACATAAATATAAATCCAGTTCCTAGAAGAATATAAGCTCATGACTACTCTGCATAAGTCAGAGCACATGTGAAGTATTTTAAAACTGTTTAAGACAGTGGAAAGGCTTTTGTATAAGGCTTCTTCCCTTTATTTCCTTTACTTATTGCAAGATACCTATTTTTAAAAGATTCAACATGATAAGTGAAACCACTGGTGTCTAAATTTATGCACTTTATCTATAGTAATCTCCATAGTTTTTAACTCAACTCTTCTTTTGGTATCTATTTGTATTTTATAACATGTTCATATTTTTCCTTCTTTCTGTTTTCTTTACATGTATTCCAAAAAAAAGTAGGGGGAAAGGAAAGACAACCAAGGACATGCATGTGCTGGAGGATGGAGGTGGCAGATAATTGATGTATTTAAGAGTGTTGCATCCTCCATATCTTTTCTAAACTCTTAAAATTTGGTCTATCTATGTTGGCATATACTGTGCACATCTGTGCCTACAAATGTAACCAAGAGTTTTGAGGTAAAAGTCACTGCAGAATAAATTGTATCTAGAAATAAACCTAAAGCAGATAATTTTGACTAACACTGAACTCACATTTTTGCATGTTATAAATGAAGAGCATAGAGACTAACCAAATATGTTCCAACTTATTTGAGTTCAAAGTGTTTTGAGGACTGAGTGGAGACATCACGTACCCACAAACGGCAATTAGTTCCATTCATTCCTTATTTACGGTAAAATCTGCTCTCTCCTCACTTTCCTAGAAAGCTACTGAAGTTTAACTTCGTAGACCGCAATTCCTTGTCACTTGCTGTGATCTCTGAGAAATTGCTCTGAATGTGGTAAGCAGTGACCGACTCGTCCAGTGGCACCTTCGGCTTCCACACCAGCCAGGAGGACAGGCAGGCCTGCTAATTAAAATGGTCTTTGATGCTGAACCTGGAAAAGCAGAACTGAGGAGGCACCAGAAAAAGTTTCCTTTAGGAAGAGTATTTCTGCCTCTAAACGTGAACAGCGACTGCTATATTCATCTCCGGAGGGAGGTGCACACTTGCTCTAAGGTGACGCAGTATGGTGAAAACACAGAAGAGAGATTAAAAGAAAAGAGGGAACACACAAAGGATAGAAGAGAGTTGGAGTGATAACATTTCTGCTGATATTAAATCACTATTTGAATGAAATTATTTAAAAATTTAAGGTTAAAATTTAAATCTCATATCTTTATTTTGGTAACACATTTGACTTTATTTGTTCTTACAAGTCCAACACCGGTAGCCCTCAATAATAAACTTCTTTTCACATTTAAGCCTTAGATCATGACACTCTATAAAAAATCTTTAACCAGTAGGGGTGTAGGTGAAAATCACCATTGTGTTAAGCTTCTTAAATATGAGTGTCCTCATAAGAAATTTATTTCTTATAAATTTCAATTTGCCTGTTGGGAAATGCAAAAAAAATTTTTTAAGTTGTTTTAATAGCTTAGTAAAAAGAAAGAGAAAACCAATAAGCTAATAGATTAATCTGCTTATTAGAAAGAAAATGTGAATATATATGGCCAGCCTTTCTATTTGTATATTTATTATAAAGTAATTTGCCAGAGATTATTTGAAGTCTTCAATATGTTTAGAAGATGACTCTCAATGTTCAATATGTTTTCACTTGTCCAAGAACTGAAAGGCACATGTCCAGAAAATACTAAATAAGATATTTATATATAGTTATATGGCTATTGCACTTTCATTTTGAACTTGAGTTTTCTCAGCTACCATGTACTGGCCATAACAGATTTGTGGGCCAACAGATTTTTAGAGATGAAACACTCTAAAATCAGTATTGCTTATTATATATTTTATCATTTAATTAATAATATTATTAAATATGCTATTATTTATAAAGTTATATTAAATATCATTATTATATAATTTTATATCCATATAATACATAACTTGCCTTTATCCTTCACTGATAGAGTCCATTTAAATTCAGTGTTATTATTGATAAGTAAGGACTTACTACAGCCATTTTATTGCTTGTTTTCAGGTTGTTTTGTAACTATTCTCTTCTTCCTTTCTTACTGTCAGCTTTTGTGGTTAAGTGATTTTCTCTGGTAGTATGTTTTAATTTGTTGACTTTTATTTTTAGTGAATCTATTAAAGGTTTTTGCATTATGGTTACCAAGAAGCTTACAACAAAATATCTTATAGATGTAACAAATTATTTTTAAAATATGACAACTTATCTTGGGTCACAAAGAAAAGAATAGAAACAAACTAACAAAAAATGGGGGGGAAAACTCCTTTACACTTTAACTCTCTCCACCCCACATTTTGACTTTAAATTGCCTCAATTTGGATCTTTTTACATTGCTTATCTTTTAATAGGTTGCTGTAGGTATTGCTGGTTTTAATAGATTTGTCTTTTGGCCTTCATATTAGAGTTATGAGTGGATTGTACACCATAATTATCATATTAATGTATTCTGGATTTGTTCATGTACTTAATTTTACCAGTGGGTTTTATACCTTCAAATATTTTCTTTTTGCACAAGGTGTTTTTTTCTTTAAGACTGAAGAATTCCCTTTAGCATTTCTTGTAAGATGGGTCTGGTGGTGTTGAATTCTCTCAGCTATTGTCTATCTGGTAAAGACTTTATCTCTCCTTCATATTTGGAGGACAGCTTTGCTGGATACAATATTCTTGGATGATAGTTTTTCCCTTCAGCACTTTGAAAATGTCCCACTCCCTCCTGGCCTATATGGTTTCCATTGAGAAGTCTGTTGCCAGGTGAATTGGGGCTCCTTTATATGTTGCTTCTTTTCTCTTACTGCTTTTCAGATCCTCTTTTTGTCTTTGACCTTTGAGAGTTTATTATATGCCCTGCAGTCGTCTTCTTTGGGTCAAATCTATTTGGTATTCTCTGACCTTCCTGTACCTGGATATGTATCTCTTTCTCAAATTTTGGAAAGTTTCCTGATACTATTTCATTGAATAAGCTTTCTACCCCTTGATCTTTCTCAAACCTTTAATGGACACTAATAATTTTTAGGTTTGTTCTTTTGAAGTAATTTTCTATATTTTATAGGCAGTCTTTATTTCTTTTCATTCTTTTTTCTCCTCTGACTATGTATTTTCAAATAGCCTGTCTTTGAGCTTACTGATTCTTTCCTCTGCTTGCTCCATTTGGCTACTGACACCTCTAAGCCTCTAATGAATTTTTCCATTCAGCAAATGTATTTCTCAGTTCCAAGATTTCTGGTGTTTTAAATCATTTCAATCTCTTTGTTAAATTTATCTGATAAATTTATGAATTTCTTTTCTGTGTTACCTTGCAGATCATCGAGTTTTCTTAAAAGTAGTATTTTTGAATTCTTGGTTTGAGAGTTCAAATATTGCCATTTCATTAGGGTGATTCACTGGTTCCTTGCTTTATCTCTTTGAAACGATCATGGTTCGTTCTCTGCTATTGTTTCTTTTGAATGTACATCTATGTCTTTGCATTGAAGGATCATTTATTTATTCCAGTCTTCTATAGTTTGTTTTGGGTTTTATTAGATATGTTTGCTTAGATATTCTTTGTAATTTCCTTCCTTCCTTCCTTCCTGCCTCTTTTTTACTATTTTCTTTTTTCCCCACTAGGTCACTGCCTCCTTTTCAGCACTAGATGGCATCTTAAACCCAGGTTTGCCTTAGTTCTAGTAAACAATCAGAATGCCATTTCCAAATGAGGGTGATCCAGAAAGGGAGATCCTGATAGCATAGGAAAGCTGGTTAGGGGTTCTTGCCCAGTGGACCTGTCCAACAAACCTACCTCCTACAGCATGGTGCTGCTTAACAGCCACTCTGATTTAGTGTCTCCTTTGGCCAAGTTGCAGAGCTAAGTTTCCAGGGCTGGAGATAGTAGTCCCACTTCCCCCCTTTGTCTCTGTCTGTCCTCAGGGATATTTCTCCCTTTAGACACTCCCAATGTTTCTTACAGGTTAAGGGAAGGACAGGTATCCTGCCAGGGAACCAAAGGTAGTGGAGAAGCTGGTTGTCCACCTCAATCTCACTTTTTCCAATGTAGAAACTGTAAGTCAGGAGAAATTTTCCTCATACTTGGAGACTGGCAGATTGGAGGAAGGAATGTCATGGATATGGAAGTTTGATTTTTCTCACCATCTACTCAGAGTTTTTCACTTCTCTCTGGTCCTGGGAACTGTCTTATTCTCATATTTGAGTTCTGGGATATTGCTGGTGATAATCTCAGTGTTATATAAATATTTGTTTATAGTTTTCTGCGGGGAGGAGTGAAGCTAGCTTGCTTCTGTGCTGTCATTTGAAACCCTTGAGCTCTTACTGATCATTTTTTTACTTCTAAACTCCAATAGCACTTTTTTTTTTTAAACTCTGACACTGCACCTTTAATCTATAACCTCATCACAAGGCTAGTACCTGTGGAGAGGAAAGTGGAGCAAAGCATTAATCGTCTGTCTTTCCAAGCATAGCTCTAAGAAAGACTCTCACAAGCTATGAAGGTGTTACATGTGGGATTTCCAGAAAGTAGACTCTAAGATTGGGTTTAGTGTGTCATGGGACTAAGGAGTACCCACGGAATTGACATCTGTGGAAGGGAGGGAAAGGAAGCAGAAGTGGGGAGAGAGAGGAACAAAGCATCAGCCCTAGCCAACCCTATTGGAAGCTTCGAAGCTAGAAAGGCCTTTCAGATGGCAAGGCCTTTATACCCTATGTCAATAAATTATTGGGTGTGGGACTTCCCATGCAGCTCTCTGCAACTGAGCAATCCTTGAAGGTGCTGACAGCCAAAGGTGATCTGCTGGTAGCTCCCTCAGAAGCTAAGGACACAGTCCTTCATTGGAGAGGGATCCAGGTTATGTATCACAGTGTCCACCACACTAGGGTGAGATCACTTGGACTGCCCATCCCAGAAACTGGCCAAGTTCATCAAAATTCTCATCAGACCTCATACATAGCCACCTACTCATACCTAGTAGCTATGACCTCCTCCTCAGCAGAAGGATGAATTTCCAGTGTAAATAGACAAGTAGAAAAGAAGATGGTAGAACAAAAGAAGAAGATGGAGAAGGAGGTGGAGGAGGAGGGGAAGAAAGAGAAGAAGAAACAGCAACTGAGTTTGTGCTAAACTCCAAACTGAGTCAGAATATTTTGGGGGAACATGTCCAGGCATATATGTTAGATAGGCACTTGCTATTAGAGAGTTATTATCATCAATTAACTAGAGACACACAATGCTGTGAACTCCTAGGGCACTTAGATAATGAACTTCACCTGAGCCCAGCATTCCCGTAGGCCATAGGATAATTACTTTACCTGATATTCCTATTCTTGAGGCTCCTATAAGGTATATTTGGCCTATTAGATGGTGTTCTTAAAATAGGAAGCAGATATTCACTATAAGTCAAGAGTTGACTGCATGATCTATTTTGCATTTGTAGCTAAAATCCAAACAAATAAATAAAAAAATAGAAATGTACTTCACTTTTAGAAAATTATAATGCCTTTAGAATTACATACATGAAATATCTGTGGCAATTTCTCAACCCTCTTTGCTTCTTTGCTGGGGCCCTGGTACTCTTTCAGAGAAGAATGAGAACTCAACTTCTCATTGTCCTCCCTCTCCTCCCCTGCATTCAATTTGTCTTCCCAGCTGCTGGCCCTGTTGGTCAATAGTGACCCCAGACCAGATACTTGACTGTGGACCCACAAAGGCGGTAGCTATTAATACAGGAAGGCAATAATTTCCCAGAAGTTTCCGTAGACCTCACTGCAAGTTCCCCCTTTGCTACTGCATTGCTGAAGTGCTTGGCTTCTTGCTTTTTCATGCAAGCTCTGACTTGTCCCTCAGACAGGTATTTAGAGAGTAGTGGTTGGTAATGATTTTTCTGAATCTCTGCCTCTCTTCTTCCAGACCTTCATTTCCGCAGCTCCTTTCACGTTTAATAAATCCAATAATCTAATCATTTTTATAGTGGCTCTATTGTCCTGACACAATCCTGAATAATACCCTTTCCAACCACATAAGTTAGAGAAACCAGGTATGGTATTATCGGTTTACAAATGATAATTACCTTTCAAGAGTAGAAGAGACTCTTCACATCAACCTCGATCATACCACACCATCTTTCTCCTCCCCTCATCATAAAGAGAGGCCTCTACCAGCTCTACGAAGGAATTTCTGCCACGAGGTACTTCAGGTCAAGGTTAACTCTGCCTGTGCTCTTATTTCTTGAGAAAGTTGTCTATGGCAATAATTGCACAGTATATGAGATTGGACATGTTCATGGTAGACACTGTCTTTAAAACCTGGATGCACTAACTTGAGAGGCCTTAGAACTTTCCCATGACCTGAAATCGCACAATGGCAAGAGAGCTAAGCATATTTCGGATGCAATATCATATTCTTATGAGGAGGCAAATTTCACATCATGTACACAGCAGGTACATACAAGGCAAGAGGATCTATAAATTTATTTATGGGCAGGCTTACTCATACCTGAGCATCTTTGCTGAAAGACTGACATGGTGCTACAACCACAGCTAGAAGTGAAAGACTTCATCATGGGACAAAATAGGCAGACACTTGGGACAAGTGGCATCTGACGGAGCTCCAGAATTACTGGAAGCAAGCCCCAAAGAATCAAGGTGTTGCTTCACTCAAAGTGTAGTTCAAAGAAAGAAGTGTGTAAAGCTCCCATCAGAACACTTACCTGTCTGGATAATGAGGTTCATTCAAGATCCTGAATGAGATCCTGTCTGGCAATCCTTTTTCTGGCAAAACTTTCTGATGTGTATTATTGCTTAAAGGATTGGCATCTTGAACCAAAACATGCTCAGGATGCTGTAGGAAAAATTATACTCTGATCCCTTGAAGTTCATTTGACCTAGCACTTCCCCTTCATAAATATTTAGCATAATTCTTAATGTTTTCATCGAGTATCCTTTACAATGGATCATATCCTGCTTCAGACCCTGCTGCCTTGCTGATGAGGAAGGTGTGTCATCTCCATAACTACCTGAAAACTTAGAGTGAAGTCATGTATTACAATTAGTTTTGCGTTTCTAGAGTGTACCCCTCAAATCCTTCCATGTCCACCCCTCTCCTACTCACTGTCCATAGATGAGAGTTTAAAAGGATGATCAACCAAACACAGAAAGAAAACTGGCATGGCTACATATGAAATAAACAATACAGCAAGGTTACTCACCTTACAATAGAGAAGTTGGCCTGTAATAATTTTTACATACCTGTTCTACAGCAAATATGGATTTCACTTCCTCTGCTTTCCTTCATGCCTGGCCACACCATCACCTTGGCCACAAGTCAGTTCCTGGAAGAGACCCCAAACAACCCAAAGGGGCTGTGGACACCTCCTGACACAAGGCTTCTGCAGTTTTCATGCCACCCAGGCTTTGCAGATGCTGAGTCCTGAGTTTCTATACCCAACACTGTCCAAACCTTCCCACATGTGAGTTGCCAATTTCTACATCTACAACCACCCTGGCCAAATTCTCTTGCCACTGTCCACTGTTTGTCTCCCTCATAGAAATTAACCATGCCTTTCACCCATGCTTGTGTTGTGTGACAAACTGTGTGGCCATCCACCCTCCACTTCACTATCATCATTATGATTCCTTTCACTGCCTTCTTTATATCAGTCTCCTCACCTTCCTTGCCTTCCAAACATTAGTACAGAGCCCGACACAACGGCCAAGACTTATCCAGAAGACTCCCCTATATCCTTAATTCTTTGGGCTCTCACTCTACTCCCTTGCTTTAACTGAAATCTGACTGTCCCCTGAGGACTCCAGTTTCCCTCAACCCTTCTTATGTGACTGTTTGCAGGTAAATGAAGGAGTTTTTTTCAAATGGCTTCCACTTTCTTAGTAAAATAGGAGATGAGATTATCTTCTGAAAGTGATCAGGGAGGTGGAGGGGGTCAGAGATTTGAGAAAAGTGTTATCTTTCATTTCCAATTAATCAGCAAGTCCATTTACCCTTATTTCAAAATTTATCTTGACTCCAATTGTTTCTCACTATCTCCACCACTACTACAGTGGTCTAAGCCGGTATTATGTCTTTCCTGGATCTACCAAACCAGCCTTCTGACTTGTCTCCCTGAATCCTTTTGGCCTCTTCCATGGAAACAACCAGGATGATCTTTTCAACACACAAATCATAGCACTCTTCAGCTTAATACACTTTGATGGCATCCCATCTTTCTTTGGATAAAGACATAAATTCTTATGATGACCTGTTATGATTAGCATATTCTTGCTTCTTAGACTCATCTGGCAACATGCTTTTTCATAGCTCTCTCAATGATGGAAACAATAGCCTTCTTTCAACTCCTTGAAACCACCATGATTACTTTAACCTCAGGGACTTAGCATAGATGTACTTCATCCTTTCTTCAACTAGTTAATTCCTACTCTCCCTTAAGATCTCACTTTGACCATAAGTTCCTAGGAAAGCAATATTATATTCTCATATAGTACCATGTACTTCTTCCTGATAACACTTGAGATAGTTATAATTTTCTATTAATTACAGTTATATTATTATAGTTATACTTGGTTATATGATATAGTTATATTATACTTAGCTGTAATTTCTATTAAATAATTTTTAGCTTACTGTGTAACCTCTTTGCTCCACCTAGCTTGTAAGCTCAGTAATAGTGGAGGCCATGCCTGTTTTTGCTTACCATTATCTCCCCAAGTTCTAGCCTAATGCCTAATACATACACGGTAGGTTCTCAATAAATATCTGTCAAATAAATGAAACTTTAAGTTGACAATCTTGAACACTAAGGGAGACAATGCAGAGAACAGACTCTATGGCTCCCCTCACAATCGATATGTACCACCCACCACTACTTTCTGGCCTATACAAGAACAAGTTTCTGGACCCATAACGTGGGGTCCTTCCACTTCCAGGTTTACCATCCATGCTTCTCAAATTCATTTTAACTGATCCCTGTGCCCATGGCCTTAGAACTGCACTCATAACCCAATGTCTTTGCAACTCATTCCAACTGCCAGAGACAAGAAGCCAAAATACACAGTAGGGAATGATCTGGACTCTGCCATTATTATAGCTAGCCCTGGCACTTCACCTGGTCAGGACAGTGTTAGTAAAAGATCATACGAACAACCACCGATGTGAATCCCTTGTGTAAGGCCCAGTGGTTTTGGCTGAGGCACTGGTCTATGACCAGAAATGGGGATTGGGTCCCTACAGAACAATGAAAGTAAAGTAGTTCGAACTGGGAATGATAATTAGTACCATTTTTTGGGGAGAAAGCCAAGAATCAGAAATAGGAAACCAAATACCAAAGTCTAGTACAAAGGACAGGAGCAGAACTATAAATTGGGAATGGAGCCAGAATCAGAAGCCAGATGGACTGTGGAGGGAGTGAGTGCAGATCTGGAACCAGGGAGGCACGTTCACGGTAATCGTGGTGAATAGATCAGGACAGGGAAATTCCTGGAAACACAGCCAAGTTTGGCCAATGTAAGGCACAGAGCTGGAATAGAACCTCCTACCAGAGGAAAGTCTTCTCTTCCTTAGGAGGGCAAGCCAGGGTGTTTGTGTGAGGGCTGGAGGAAAAAATCCTCCCTAACCAGTTCCCTTTGCATATTCATTAAGTGACCCACAGGCAATAACAGGGAGCTTCAGGCAGTCCGGCCTTCCTCATGTCTAGAGTGCCAAATTCCCTAGCCTCTTTGCCATCTTGCTCCTTTCTCTAACTGCATTTTTGTGGTGACACAACTCATGACTCCTGATTTGTCTTCTGGCTTTTTATTCAACATTCATTCTTTGCATCTGACAACAGATTGAGTTTTGTCTACGTGATCTCCAGCTTTTTTCCTTGGGCAATTCTTTGTGCTTATGTTTTGCTTCCTTTCAGCTTCTAGCTGCTCTGGATAATTAACTAACCAACCTAATTAGTTATCTCAATCTCTAGGGTCCCTTCTCTGAGTGGCTGGTGTACCTACCAAACCTGTTCTAAACTTTCCCACACTTAAGAGTAGCAAGTGCAGGACTTAAGGGACATACAACTTGAAGAGCATTTAGTTACACCTTTCAAAAGTTGGCCCATCCCATGTTTTCTGCACACAAGCCTTATTTCACTAAATAAATCTTAAGTTTCTTGAGGAGTGGATTGATTCTATATTACCTCTCTAGTCCTTATAATACCAAGTACCTAATCAACATATTGAATTTGCAAATAATATCAAATTTTAGGTGAGGTAGAGTGTGTATGGCAATGTTTAACTTCATGCAAAGAGGACTTTCTGGAAAGTTAAATGCTATCAGATCCCATTCAATACATTTACAATAAAATTTAATAAAACACTATAGTCTCAACAAGTAACATATTTTTCAGAAGGTTTTATTTTGTTTTTAAGAGTATGTATTATATCATAGAGATTTACAAACCAAAGACCATCAGGGAACTGTACTCAAGGCTTCTTCTTGTTTCATTTTTTACTATTAGAGGCCTGGTAAGTCAGCTTTTCTAGCCCTTCCAGACAAATATTTGTACATACTTTCACTTCTGCCAATTATTTCCTAAGCTTATGTCTAAAAGTAAAACCTCAGTAAAAGTAAAATGTAAAATTCAACACACACTATTACTGTTACTCTTTTCAACCACTTTATCTGGAGCTAGTCTCGATAGGTGATCTGCTTTTCAATTATTCCAGGTGACAGTTTTACCTATTGCTTTGCCACTGCAAACATGAGTCTATTTCTTCAGCCTCCAAATCAGCTTCTCCACCACCTGCTAAATAACTAAACTGGTGCAACATATTTTAGGTTATTGTCTAAGCAGTACCCCAATTCTGGTACTAATTTCTAGATTAGTTACGGTCATTCTAGCTCCTATAACATATAAATTCTTTTTTTTTTTTTTTTTTTTGAGACAGAGTCTCACTCTGTTGCCCCAGCTAGAGTGCCGTGGCATCAGCCTTGCTCACAGCAACCTCAAACTCCTGGGCTCAGGCGATCCTCCTGCCTCAGCCTCCCGAGTAGCTGGGATTACAGGCATGCGCCACCATGCCCGGCTAATTTTTTCTATATTTTAGTTGGCCAATTAATTTCTTTCTATTTTTTAGTAGAGATGGGGTCTCACTCTTGCTCAGGCTGGTCTTGAACTCCTGAGCTCAAACGATCCGCCCACCTCGGCCTCCCAGAGTGCTAGGATTACAGGCGTGAGCCACCGCGCCCGGCCCATATAAATTCTTAAATGTCAATTTTCTTTGTTATAAGAAGTCCAAAAAGACGTGTTTCTAATTGGGTTGGGTCTCTTCCAACTACTGTTTCAACCTCTCATACTCTTTCTCTCCTATGGCATTGCCAACATATAGTTTTCAAGGTCACCGGCATTAAGTTGATGGAGAAAGAGCAAAGCAGGACAGGAGGACTTCATTAACCACTTCGGTACCAGCGTCGACTGTAGTCAACAGCCACAGATGAACGCGCACAGCCCAGCATCGACTATAGTCGACAGCCACAGATGAATGTGCACAGCGACTTTAGCCAACAGCCGTGATATGTATGACTTTTCTAATTTTTCATTTATCAAAATAAAATTGTGAACATTTAAAAATAACATAATGAAAACATATATGTATATGTTACCTATTCTGATTTACATTATAAGTAAAGCTGCCTGTGAAGTAAAACAAGCTTTCAGTGCTTTAAAGCTTTCCTCATCACACAAGAGCAAAACGGATTTGTGGTCAATGCACAGCACAAACTACTGTGCGGACTATGAGTGCCGGCTGTGGGCAAGGTTTCGTGGCCGGTGAGCACGGTACCCAAGTGGTTAAGCCTCGAAATGAGCATATAATTTCCATTCATGTTTCACTGGCTAGAACTTTTTTTTTTCTTTTTTTTTTTTTTTGAGACAGAGTCTCACTTTATTGCCTGGGCTAGAGTGCTGTGGCATCAGCCTAGCTCACAGCAACCTCAAACTCCTGGGCTCAAGAGATCCTCCTGCCTCAGCCTCAGGACTACAGGCATGTGCCACCATTCCCGGCTAATTTTTTCTATATATTTTTAGTTGGCCAATTAATTTCTTTCCATTTTTAGTAGAGATGGGGTCTTGCTTTTGCTCAGGCTGGTCTTGAACTCCTGAGCTCAAACAATCTACCCGCCTCGGCCTCCCAGAGTGCTATGATTACAGGCATGAGCCACCGCCCGGCCCACTGGCTAAAACTTAATCACAACTAACTACAAGGGAAACTGAAATGTAGTTTAGCTCTGTGCCAAGAGCTAACCTAAGTAAATTTCACAAATTGCTAGTCAGTCTCTGCCACAAGGTTCTAAAAGGAAAATAACTGAAAGTCAGTCACTCAAAGGACCTTGTCCATTCTAATAGTTTTGAATGTTATCCTACTAATCCCAACAGGATCATCATGTTCACAACTATACAAAAGAGCAAAAAACCATTTTTTTCCAAATAATCGGATTAAAGATAGCATTTTTGGTAGCATGATAGATGTAGTAGTTAGACTGCAGAGGATTGACAAGTGAATTTCAGATAATAAAAAAGAAATTCAATGTAGAATATTTTTAAAAGAAAACTTGATTGTGAAGGAAATACAGTAAAAGCTACAGAAGGATAACCTAAGGAACCAGAATTTGTGGAAGATTAAAGACAGAAAGGATCATAAATGGAGGTAAAAGAAGGGGATTGGAACTACATTACGGATGGAGAGTTAACATTGTATAAGAACAGGTTTCGACTCACGCCTGTAATCCTAGTACTTTGGGAGGCCAAGGCAGGAGGATGGCTTGAGCTCAGCCTGAGCAAGAACAAGACCCCATCTCTACAAAAAAAATAGAAAAAGCATTTGGGTGTGGTGTTGTGTGCCTGTAGTCCAGCTACTTGGGAGGCTGAAGCAAGAGGATCGTTGGAGTCTAGGAGTTTGGGGTTGGAGTGAGCTACCATGATGCCACTGCACTCTATCCAGGGTGAAAAAGCTAGACTCTGTCTGAAAAAAAAAAAAAAAAAGAACAGTGAGTTTCTCATTCCTCTGGTACTGGAGAAAAGGAAAGATTAGGAAATTTCTAGAACTTGGAAAATTGAAAGAATTTGTCCCTAATATCCCCAAACTTTTTGCGAAGTTTGAAGTAAAGTCATATAAGGAAATGTGGCTGGGATTTAAAGACTCCAAAAGGTATTCAAGTGGAAAGGGAGAAAAGGTGCTGAAGGACATATAAAGTAGGAGTGAGCAGCTGAAATTAACAAAACATAAATCTTTCTTGGTAAGATATACAATGTAATGTTCTGTTCTACACTGGAACTCAGCAACCACTGTAAGAGAGGAAACAGGCAGATGGCTAGCACTTTGTATGTATCCTTACTATGGCATTTATTACACTGGAAAGCCCCTGGAAACAGAGACATTGATTTCACAAATTACGCACACAGTAGGCACATGATGAATTTTTGCTTGAATGAATTGATTTAGTCATTGCCAATTCTGCCATGGTACTAGAGTACTGGCAACTGCCCACATTTCATATGGTATGCCAATGCTAAAAAGAAAAATTAAAAAATCCAGGCATATTCAGCTAAACTTAGCAGTCCTAAAATGGCAACTATGTCAGCTGAGACATACTTTTAATCTTGTGCCAGTACATCTGTCTTTGATGTTTGCTTCATTTTCCTTATGCCACTATACTCATTCTAGACCAGAAAGGGATAATTCTGAGTTCAATGGGCTACACTATCATTTCAAAAGTCCTGCAAGTTCTTCAGACACCTAAAAATGAACTCACAACCCCCATCACAATATTCCTTCCAAGAAGTGTATAGAGGCAAAGGTGGCTATTTATGATGCTCACTTCCCAGGTAAAAGTTGAGAAGCTGGAGGCTGGAAGAGTTAAGTCAGGGTCATTCAGAGAATCGTGTGGAAAGTTCTAGCACAGACCCTGCATCCTTCTCCCGTTTTCCTCCCTTTGGAAACTTTAGAGCTGTAATGATCTTAGACATCACCTAATCGACTTCATAATGCACACTTGTAAACTCAGACACAGGAAGTCTGTGATTCAAGACTTAAAACTTAGGCCAAGAAGGCTCTTTCCCCTACGCAACGCCATCTCTCCAGAGCCAAAGCCCTAGCCCTCGATTTGGCGGTGGAAAAAATGGCCAGAAGGAATAAAACTACGTACGGGAGTTCAGAAGGAGGCCCCACCTCCCGGATCTGGCTGACCGGGCCTCCCCGCTCACAAAGTGCCCGGCCCGCGCCTCCGCACCCGCTTCCCCACACTGCCCCGGGCCGGCTCCGCTCCGGCCGCCCCGCCCGCCGCACGCACCGCAGCACGGGGCGCCCGCGGGGCTCCAGACCCGGCGCTGGAAATCTCACTTTCGCCTTCGGCCACCTGCGCGCCGCCGCTCGGGCGACGGCTGATGGCGTCATCTGCACTTCCGCCTGCGGCTGCGTTCTAGTCAAAAGCCAGGAAGGAAGAAGGGAGGGCTGCTCGGCTGTGTGTGCGGGGGAAGTTGCGAGGAAAAGAGAAGAAATCCCGGCGCTCGCGAGCGCTCCCGCAGTAACTGCGTGCGACCCCGCATCTGTCCCCGCCGCCCCCACCAGCAGCCTTCCTAGGCACACTTCCCGGGGTCTCCTTAGTATCCTGTTCTCCGGGTCTCCTCACACCCGGTCTCCCTCTCCGTCTCACCCCCCCTTTTGCTCCCTCACGCTCTCTCCCTCCCTCTCCCTCCCATCGTCAGGCTCCCCGCCCTTAGTATCGCGAGACGAGGTGAGAGCTGGCGGAGCGGCGGCGGCGGCGGCAGTAGAGGTGACCGAGGCGGTGGCGGCGGAGGCGGCACCGATCGCTGTGTCGGCCCCGGTGCGGCCGAAGTCGCGGTAGAGCGTACCCCCTCGCCCCTCCCCCGTCTGCGCCCTCCCTCTTTCCCTGGGGATGGAGAAGGCGACGGTTCCGGCGGCGGCGGCGGCTGCAGCTGAGGGAGAAGGGAGCCCCCCGGCGGCGGCGGCTGTGGCGGGCCCCCCCGCGGCGGCGGCGGCGGCGGCGGCGGCGGAGGTCGGCAGCGGCGTTGGCGGCGGCAGCGGGGCTCGCTCGGCCTCGTCTCCTCGTGGGATGGTGCGAGTTTGCGACCTGCTCCTGAAGAAGAAGCCGCCGCAGCAGCAGCAGCACCACAAGGCCAAGCGCAACCGGACTTGCCGACCCCCCAGCAGCAGCGAAAGCAGCAGCGACAGCGACAACAGCGGCGGCGGTGGAGGCGGCGGCGGAGGTGGCGGCGGCTGCACCAGCAGCAACAACAGTGAGGAAGAAGAGGACGACGACGACGAGGAAGAGGAGGTTTCTGAGGCAAGGCCCTGGTTTCAAAGGGAGGAGGGAGGAAGGGACTGTGAAGGGTATAGGGGCCGAGGGCGGGAGGGGACTTGCGGTGGGACAGATTGCAGTGGGTCGCTCTCTCTCACGGGCCGGGCTTTCTCCTGCCCCCTTTCTTTCCTCGGCCCAAATTGTGAGGTGTGGGAACGTGGGGGAGGGCGGCTGACACGTGGGGGTGGGAGGACCACAAAGTCCACAGAGTTGGTGAACAGCTTGTTATCCCGAGGCGGCTCACATGGTTAAGGATGGAGGGAATGGGTTAGATTCCCTGTTTGCACACCGGGGGGTGATTTCGCCCCGGGCCAGTAGAGCCACCGTATTCCTGGGGCGGGGGCGGGACCAAAGCGGGAGGGGTGAGATAATAGGTAGATGAGTCTCTTGGGGACCGACTAGGAGGTTGGTCAGTTTCTCCCAGTTGTGAAGTGGAGGGGACCAGGTTTGAGGGCAGGGGGCATAAGGTTGTAATGGACTCAGAGCTACTAAGTATTTGTGTATGTGAGAGACACGTGAGAAGCTGTACTTTTCCATACTGTTCTGCAGCAAGGTTTTTTTCATAACTATTATGGTTGCTGAAGTAACCTTCACTTTCTTGATCCCTCAAGGATTTTAGATGAACTGGTCTTATATCCATATACATTTATCAATAACTTTAAATAATTGTAAATGACCGTATACGTTCATAAGTGGATGAAAAATGTATTTGATCCTTACATGTACATACATATACAGCTCCAAATGCTTTCTCAGTGAGAGAGAATTAAGCTAGGACCTGGTGTTTTCTAGATGCTATGGGGCAATCACAGAGTCTGCACTGGAGCCAGGCCTGGTTGTGGTGAGTTGGAATAGGAAGGCCTCTTGGTTTGTCCCAGTGATCTGGTTTCATAATAACTTTATAATTTTTCCTGGGTCCACA
Organism: Cheirogaleus medius; assembly: GCA_008086735.1. Classification (NCBI taxonomy): domain Eukaryota; kingdom Metazoa; phylum Chordata; class Mammalia; order Primates; family Cheirogaleidae; genus Cheirogaleus; species Cheirogaleus medius. The sequence continues at coordinate 17,441,783 of VBSM01003198.1, read as the reverse complement.
GACAGGCGGCGTTGCAGGACCTTATTCCTCAAAGAAGGCCCTGTAACCCAAAGGCCCAGTAAAACAAACCATACTGACAACCAACTAAGAGTTAGTCTGACTAGTTATCAGCTGTCTTAATTACTCTCATCTCCTTCCTGAAATAGAAAAATCTTGATCTGAACAAAGCAGCAGAGGGAAAACAGCGTTAAAGCCTGATTTTAAACTGAGTTCTAAGAGAGGAGAACTGAATTATCTAGAAGTACCACTTGCCATTTATTCTCTTCTGCAGAAATAGAACCCAATAACTTTGTGCAAGGCTGGTTTTCTGAAAATTGCATTTATAGCATCCTGAGTTCTGTTCAAATGGAGAGATATTTTTTAAAGGGTTTGAGACTTGTCTATTTGTAGAAGACCAGATTCTCTTTTACCTCAGACTGTTACATAGATAGAGATGTAAGGGTTGAAGTATGTATACCAAAAAGATGGACTGTCCTTGCAATTATTTCCATTTAGCCTATTGGATTCTGAGGATAGGTTTGTATTGATGGAATTTTTTATTGGCCTAACTGGATGTTTCAGGGTAGTGTGTGGCTCAGGCTGCATTTGAAACAATAAAGAGAAAGATGTGATGGGATCCTTATCTCCAGTAAAATCAATTATGATACTTAGAATCATTGAGTTGTATGATTCTTCATCTTCACTAAAATTTATTATTGCACTTAGAATCATTCAACTGTATGATTCCTCTCAAAGGTGAGAAACATTTTATGGATAATCCAGCCCAATCTCTTTATTTTAAAAATGAGGAAAACAAAGCTTAGAGGGAACTGGTTGTGGAGGGTAGTAGCAAAAAGTAGAAATCAAAGTTTTTAATAGCTCAGACCAGTATACTTTTTAGTGACAATTTTTTTCCTTGTATCTTCCTTCTGACCCCGTTCAGAAAAATAGGCACTGAGTTGCAACACAATCATGCAGCTATGGGCAAAATACCAATTTTTTTTTAAGATTTTAAATTCTCCAAAAAAAAAAAAAATCAAGCTCTGGTTAGGAACGAGATCATAAATAATAGTTGAATGCAGTACTTACTGGAATATTCTGCTGCAAACTTCACATACCTAGGTAGTTTTGTCTGTTGTAATATGGCCTGTTATAAGCTAATAAGTAAAACTTTTAGTAATTCCTTAAATCATGAATAATGGCTATAAGTTTGTAGGTATGTTAATTTTGTAGGTCAGGGTTGTTTTCTTGGAAAATAGGAATGGTATAGGTTAACTTTGACCAACTAAGGTAGTGTTTGTTTTTAATGTGCTTTATATTGTCTTCTACTTCATGGTGTAAACAGTGGGTTTTGTTATTTGTTATGAAGATGAGTCAGGAGAAATAAGTGTAAGAAAGTGCAACCATTAAAAAAAATCTATACAGGAACATGAAGAGGGATGAGCAGTCAAAAAGGAGTACAGTTTGTCTCTGCACTTGCCTCCATCCTTTGACCAAAGTAAAGGAATAAATAAAACTGTAAGCTAAATGGGTGAGTTGTGTAATGGTTTTCTTTTAATTACCAGTTTACTTCTCAGCAGAAATTTAACTTTCTGGAGCTGGGAAATCTTATGGCTAAAATCACAATATTTAAGTTCTTTTTCTTATTCATTCTCTTATAGGCTACACAATAAAAAAATGTGAATAACATCCTTGAGATTATTCTTCCAGTAAAAATCATTGAAAGGTTGAAAAGTTACAGTTTTGCTGTATTTAACCTGAAAAAGTAAAGTATAAAACAAAAATACATAGGTTTGTTATGAAGAATGATAGCTGGATAGTCTCTATATGTGCTGAAAGAGGAAAAGTGGAAAGGAGAATCAATTTAAATAAAGAATTTATTAAAAGGTGAAGAATAAGAATATAATTATTATTAGACATTAGAATAGGTTACTGAAACTTGGAGTTTTTCCTAAAGTGTTTCAGAATAGGATAATCATGTTTTAGATAATTTGCATAACTTCACATATACCTGGAAACAAAAGTATAAGACCAAGAACTCTCTCTCCTCCCCCTCTATTTGACACAGAACCTTAGATCTAAAATTGAAAATGCATAATCCTCTTGGCTTTCAGTGAATGACTGATCAATATGGAAAATAGAAATGTATTTCCTAACAAAAAAGCCATGATCTTCTTTTCAAATTAGCGGACTAAATTAGTTAAATTGTGTCCTTGACTATTGCAAGACAAAAATGTTGAAATTGCAAAAGTTGATACTTCATTTCAGAAATCACATTGCATTCTGTTGAATGCATTTTTTGATATAATTGAATGACAGTGTTTTCTAAAGTGAATTCGAAGAGGAAAAACATTTTTGTTGAAGATACGTCAAGCGTAAAGTTGATCTGAATTCTATTTTTGTAGGTAACCTGTGACTTTAAATTAAGAGACAAACTTAGTGAAGAAATTTTAGACAAAGGGAGCCAGTAAATAAATTAGTAGTGACTTACTGGTATTGAAAAGATTTACAAGGCCAGGGAGAATCTGTTTACAGATATAAAAGAAGTCAAGTTGAAAATGAAGAAGAAAGAAAAACTATTTCAGAATTAGGCTGTGTTTCTTCAAGTTTATTTATTTGGTTTTTTTTAGTGGAAAAATGCTAAGGTCATGTATTGTAATGTTTAGACTCCCAGATTAGCCCAGAAAAGCTTGTTTGTTCCCCAGTTTCACGTCTTAATTGATGTAGCCGTATTCATAAACTAGATGTTAATATCTTTGAAGCAATATTTCTGTCTTATTTATAATTATCTTGCCTCCTCTCCTGCTTAAGCACAGAACTTGATAAAAAAATTTTTTTTTCAGTGAATAACTAGGGTTGATGCAGAATTCATTTAGAAAACCAAAAGAAGATCCTACCTCCCTTCTTGGATCAAGGGCCCCTGAATAGCTGAAATTTGAAATTTAATATCTTTCAATTTATTAATTTTGTTAGTGATGGTGGTCTTTTGTAGGGATTAGGGGAAACGCCAGATGGGAATTGATTATTGAATGCCTGGTAAGTGCCTGAAGCCTCTTAGATATATGTCGATTTTTTTAAAACATCATAAAAACTAATACTTATTCAGTGTCTGATGTGTGTGAAGTCTAGGTAATGGTAAGAGCACGCACTCTGGAGCTGGATTCAAATCTTTGATTCATCATTTACTAGCTTTGTGACCTTGGGCAATTTTACTTAACCTCTCAGTTTTCTCTTGTAAATCATATAGATGGTAATAATAGATCTTACTTTGTAGTATTGTTTTGAGAATTAAGTGAGTTAATGCAGTTTTCATGTATTCTCTAAAATTTCTCACCCTAACCCTATGAAGTAGGCACTTCTGTATTTGTTTCATTATTCAGTAAATGTTTGGAGTTCCTGCTGTATACTAGGTATTGTGCTGTACTGGGTAAGCAATGGTGAACAAAATTGTTTTAAGACACATTGATTTTAAAATGCACCAATGAATAGAGATTTAGAGAAGTGTGAGAGTGAGGTTAAATGGTTAAGTGTACATCTGAATAAGGTGTGCGTTTCAGAAGTAAACACATGTTGGGAGAGGTGTATTTATTAATATTTTATAGGCAAAGTTACTAGCTTAGAAAAGTTTTAGGTACACATAGCTAATGAAGTGTCAGGGTGGGACTTAACCTGGGTATGTTTGATGCAAAGCTTGCTGATTTATTGACTCACTCATTCACTTGCTCTGTTATGTGTATGTTGTTGAATGCAACATCTCTGATATTGGCATTTCAGATAATGTTAAAACAAATTTAGATGGTACAGAGGAAAGTACTTTTTGGTAGTAGGGCAACCATTAAAGACAAGTTGGCCACACCCAGCATTTATTTTCTTTTCTTGTTCTGAAAAACTCATTTTAAAAACAAACAAGAATACAGAAAAGAGCAGATAAATATATCCATATTCCCATACTCTAGAATTAACAGTTGTCAACAAAATAAAAACTTCATAGTGAAAATTACCGTCTCAATAGAGGCAATCTATTTCTTCTCCCCTGCCTTTTAAGATTTTTACTTTTCAATGTAATTTTTCTTTATTAAACTAAAAAATTTTTTCCTCTTAAATAGGGCTTGTTAGGCTGTGAATAACCTGAGATTAAACAAAAGATATTGTTGAAGGTGCTTATGAGGCTTTTTTTCACTTTCTGTTCCAGCTCTGTAGTATATGTGCAAACTTTTCCTTAAGTAGTCAGAGAGGTCTCTGACCCCTTCTTCTCTCCCTCCCACCTTGTTATTTTGAAACATTCTCAGGCAGAAGTAGTAGGGAATCTAGCAGCCATTTATTTGGCTTGTTTAGAGTTTGGAAACTGCTTCTAAATAAGAAGGTAATGTGGTAACAAAGAAGTTGTGAAGTAGTGAGTCCAAGATTGAGCTGTTCTTTCTCGTAACCCAGCCCCAACCTTCATATTTTGCCCTTGAAGTGATGAAGTACTTTATAACTAGTGTGCTATGGACTGTTCGGATCTAAAGGCTGAAACCTTGTCTTACTCATCTTTACGTCTTCTACTGTAGAGTATCGCGTGTTGTGCAAGTCTTTGCATCTTACCTCTGCTAGGTTTTTATGAAGTCTGATCTCTGAAGTAAGAATATTTCACAAGTATTTCTTTATTAGCCAGTTACTCTGGGAAATATTTGGGACCTCAAGTCTTAAAATAACAGAACTTGGTTGCAGCTATTTACAGTGGACATCTATGAGATGTTTTCATTGGACCCTAATTCTGAGTTTAGTCATTATTAACCTCACCAACTTAATTGGAGTTAGTATTGTGAAAGTTTTCAGTGTTTAATAATCATCAAAGCAGCACATTTTGACTCCTAGAAATTTGCTAGACTTTTTGTTAGACTGCTTTTACTGGCGTCTGATTATGCCATCCATTTGATTAGGAAAACAATTTTTAGGTCCTTGAGGCAGTGTAGTTGCATTTATGACAGTAGTTTATCTAAATTTTTATAAAAATAGTTTAGTGGGTTGGAAAATGTGGCAAGTTTTGCATACTTGACCACAGATGAAAAGGAATTCTCACTTCACACTGATAAGTGAAGTCTGCCTGCTGATACCACTTATGTTTTTGTTAGGACCAATAGGAGGCACCAACATCCATGGTGTAACCTATGCCAAACCTTCTTTCAGTTTTCATCTTTTCAAAAGAGCAAGTCATTAGGGAATTGAAAGTGGTGGGTATCTATGAATACTCTTCTAGTCCCTGGAACTTTACCTGTCAGTTATGCCCATACATTTGCTGCCCTAGAGCAAAATACCCTTCTTGACTTAGGATGCTTCACTTTTTAACCTTTTTTTTTTTGTCTTTAGAACTACTGAGTCATGAAAGGAAGTATAATTGTGGAGCAATATAAGTGTCATTTTTAACATGATTTATAATTTGGGGTTTTAATTATTGAAAAGGGAAATATTGGATTTTATTTTCCCCAAAAATGCTATGAATTTTCAAATTAATACAGATGTAATTGAAAGCATAATTTAGGTTGCCTTCTGTCACCCTACAAATTTCATAAATATTACATGATCTTTTAAAAGAGTTGATTTTCTAAGTTTCCTTCTGAGTAAGACTATAGGTAAAAGGGTTGGGAGAAAGAAATGTAAAGATTTTACATTTAAAAGATCAGAGTACTTTAGGAATTACTGTTGGAGCCAATATTATTAAATATTTAGTGTCTTTATGAACAATTTTGATACGTAGTGAAATCTTTCAAAGCCTGCAGACAGATCATAGTAAATTGTGCTGATGAGAGTGGACAGGATTATTGAGAATAAATTGAAAAATGTTAAATAGGTTTTTATGAGTCAGGGGTAAAAAATGTGCTATTTTGGGTAAATGATCTGAAACAGAGCATGCTTTTTTGGCATAAGTTTAGCATAATGTTGGGTGAGGTTAAATAAGATATTGGAGATAACCAAAATCATAATTCTTATTTTAAATAATACTATGATACATCTGCACGAAGCAGATTATATATATTTCTGGCTGCTCTGCCATGAAAGTGATGACTAAAACAAGGGAAGGTCTCAAGAGGGATAGTTTAAAAATGATTGGAGGGTTAGGGATGGAATCCATGATTAAGGAGGATTGTAGATTTTACTTAATTATATTCTTATTGCTTGTTACTTAATGTTCCAATTAACCAGTTACTCAAACTGAATTATAACATGGAGAAAACTGTGAGGTGTACCAGATAGTGTTATTTCAATTTTGAAAATAAGTAAACTCCTTTTTCATTTTTTGAGATTATTTGAAAGTACAGACTAGACATGGCATATTTATAGAACTAGCCTATGACTGTGCATTTTTAGCAGTGAGTTAATTGGTTAAAAAATGTTTGATTGAAAACTGCTTCCAAGGGATCTTTGGAAAGCTTGGTTCTGTTTTGAATTTGGAATAAATATACATTAACATGAGCATCTCTTTTCCTTTCTCTCTTTCCTGTCACACTAAATATGAAACCTGAGAAGAAAAGGAAGTTCTCCTGTTTTGTTTTTTACCAGGACCATTTCCATTTCAGCCTTTGACCCCATTATAGTCTCTTTCTTTCAATGCCCTGTTTCCATCTTATTTTTTATATGGAACTAATAATGAAAATACTGTTTCAAAGCCTCTCATGTAGCTCTTAATAGTGGGAGATGAAGTGTAGGAGTAAATTATTTTATTTGACAAACATTTATTGAATATCTGCTATGTGTGTGGCTGTTTTCATTACCTAATGATCTCAACCATTTCCTTCCTAGTGAATATGAAAAAATTAGCTCTATTTAAAATCACAGCTGTATTGTTAAACATGTGTGAATTTAAATGAATTTATACATGCTATACTTAGTAAAACTTACATACGTGGAAATTTAGCACTGTGACAGAATTCAGTTTTCTGTATGAGTTTTAGCTGATAGCTATCACTATTAGTGATACTCTTTGAACTAAATTTATTTAAGGAGCATTATTGAGACAGTAAAATCACCTAGGGATTATGAGTGATTTGAAGAAACTGAGACATCATTCCTAAATTAATAAAAAATTTAAGTCTTATTTATATAAAACTAATAACTTAAAACTGTGAAGATGATTTTAATCCTGTATAAGTCCTGTACTTTATTTGGGAGTCTATGTTAGTTTTTGGTGTAACTGTGTACCTTAGGATTATAGGGATCATTTTGTTTCTGCTTTGAATATTAGGAAGGTAGACTTCACATCGCTTATGTGTATCTCTTGGAATACTCAATGGGTTTGGATATTTTGTTTCTGGTTTTTTTTTAGATGAGGTTTGTATATGTCATTTTTCCAGAGTGTCCTTGACAACCAAATTACACTAAAGAGTCATCCATTCTAATTTTACCCTGAAGATTTTGTAGTAAGAAAGGAGATATCCATATTAGTATACTTGTGATTACTGCAGGTAGAGATCTGTTAAAATACGAGAAATTGAATTACAAGACAGTGTAGGGTGAAAAATACCTTTTAAATGAGATTTTAAATATAATGTTTCATATAATTAAGTTTTATTCATTAAACATTATACCTATTCAAAAAGATCTTAAGAAGAATACAAAAATCATCTATGATCCTGTTCTCTAGAATTAATCATTACCTGAAATCTGTCTTTTCATTTTTTTCCTTGTATATTAATCAAATTATCTTTCATGAAGAATAGAGCTGTCACTTAGAAATTTTGCTTGCTAAAAGTTTTATTGATATATCAATTGAAGAGATGAGTCTTCAGATAATGATTATATATTTAACTATAAAAACTAATGAATGTATTCATACTTATTTTAAAAAGTCTTCTAATACATAGGGGGTTCTGTCCCATTTTTCAGAGTAAATGCTGCTAACAGCTTGGTATGTATCAAATATTTCAGTTTCTTTGTGAGACAGTGTGTTTGTGTGTGTGTGTGTGTGGTCTGTGTCTGATACAGTACTTTAGAATTTGCCACATTGTTCTCATTTACTTATGAATGTTCCATAATATGAATGTTCATAATTTGTGTGCTCTTTTATGTTGTAGACATTTAGATTATTTTCACTACATTACAAATATACACTGAAGTGAACATCCTTTTACAGTTATTTTTGAGTACAAAAATATTTCTTTGAGATGGATTCCTGGAAATGGAATTGGTGGGCCGGAGGGTATTATGCATGTGTTAAATTTGATAAATACTCCCAAGTTTTACTTCCATCAACATTGTTTGAGAATGCTCCTGGATATGATCAATTTTCTTAGTTTTAAAAATCTGTTAAATAAAAAATGGTGTTTTGTTTTCATTTTCCTGATTGCTATCAACATTGAGTAATATCTTTATTTTTTATTTGAATTTCTTCTGAAAAATTTGTTTTTATCCCTTTACCTATTATTCTGTTAGGATTGTCTTGTCTTTTTCTTAGTGATTTGTTGGTGCTATTTATTTTTATGGGTATTAATCCTTCATGGTGTTATTTGTTACACATATTCTCTGTTTACATTGTTTTCACAATGTAGAAAGCATTTTATTTTTGTTTAGTAAAATGTGTTGTTCTTTTATGACTTCTGGAGATCTTCCTCACCTCAGTATTTTAAAATTCTTAGAAATTTTCCTTTGACACATCTGTTCTTTGTTTTCCAAAGATACATGAATCTCTTTTTGGATATTGTATTTAATTGTTGCATCTATTTCCTATTTACTCTTTCCAGTAGCAGTTGACCAATTCTCGCTGCTTAAAAAGTACTCCTCTCTTTGTTTATATAATGTCTCCTTCTCCTGTTTCTACTTTACTGACTTCTTTTTGGTTGTCTTGCTTCTTCCTACCCCTCTCAGTGCATATCCTTTGATTATTTACCTCATTGCTCAGTCCTGAGCCCTTTTCTGTCTTGTCTCACTTCTTAGATAATTTCATTTATTGGCTTGTTATATCTCTATGCCTGCGACTCTCAAGTTTACTTCTACAATCTAAACTTTTCTTCTTGAGCATTAGACCTACTCTTCTGGCCACCCAATGTTTGTGCAAACCTTCCTTCCAACACCTAATCCTCTTTCCTCAAGAGAATCAATTAAAAGTCCCTCCCATTCAATTACTACATATAGCTAAAAGTGGAAGATATCTACATAATGCGTTTCCTCATCAGTCCAGTAATATATAAAATAATAAACAATTTATCTCTCCCTCTTTTTTTCCCAACTCATTGTATACCAGTGAGTAGGAATAGGATAATTATAATAAAAGCTCTTTTAGAGAAGGGAAGAACAGAAAGTACACAGCGGTCATTGGTCCATATTGATAATGAAGTCCTTCTGGGAAGGAGTTGGGAAGGAGGTGCCATGGACATTGCGTAAGTTTCTCAGTTCAACTGATTTTGCTGTATGGGAAGAATGATCTTTTCACTGTTTGTGTCCTGAGCTTTGTTCTTTAGATGATTTTTTCTTGTTTTCTTTCTTGGCTATATCTGAAGTAGTAGGCACTGGGGAGTATGATATCCCTAGGAACTGCATACCCTTTATAGCCCCCTACCAGTTGGTATAGATTTGAGGCCTGCAGGGTTAAAGTTCAGTCTTAAGATTTTTAGGCCACTGGTGAAGTTTGGCGATAAAACTCTTTCAAAAATTTAATAGATTTTGATTTTGTTTTCTTTAAATTAGGAACGTATGACATTAACTGTAGCAAAAGATCTTCTTTAGTGATAAGTTTTTGAAACCTGTTGATTCTCTTTCTTACTGGTCTCTGTGCTAGGCCTGTTTCTCTCTCCCGTGTTTCCTGGCTACCTTGAGGGCATCTGAAATAGTATATAGTCTTGGATGATGTATCCGTCAGGGTTTAACCAGAGAAGCAGAACAAGTAGGGAATTGATATATGATTGATTGATAGATATGTTTTAAGAGATTTATTATGAGAAATTGACTTCCGTGATTGTGAGGGCTGGCTAAGCGAGTCTGAAATCTGTATGGCAGGCAGTTAGGGAGGAAAGATCTTGGGCAAGCTGAACCTCTGGACTTAAGCTGAAGCTATTCTCTCTCTCCACAGGCAGTCAGGAAAGGAAGATCTAGTGAAGAGAGAACAATTGTAGATTCAGCTGCTGTTTGGAGTTTTATTTGCTAGGAAGAGCCTGATCTCTTCTTAAGAGCTAACTTGACTAGTTCAGACTCACTAATGATCACTGTAGTTTGAAGTCAGCTGATTAGGGACTGTAATTATATCCACAAAATCCATTCATAGCAGCACCTAGATTAGTATTTGATTGAATAACTGAGAGAAGGTATTTATTCACTGCAAAATGGCTGCTGGCCTCCCTTCTTTTTTCATTTAGCCTAACAAAGTTGACATATCAGAAACCATCACAGGTGGGAAAGCAACACTTTTTTTTTTAATTAACCCCACGGTCCCCCGAAAAGCAACTCTTAACCTGATCTTTGCTACTAGCTGGCAAAGAATCTTTGATATTACAAAGTTATCTCCTCATATTTAGAGCACAGAAGCAGCTGCTTTCTGGCCTGAGAGGCCCCAAATTACTAAACTCTCGTAGGTTGGGGTTTGCGGGTGAGAGAGCTTCTCTTAGTAGTTTTCATGTCTGTCTCTGCTTGCAAATTGCCTTATTTGTAGCTGAACTGATCTTTCTGATCTTTCAATAGCCAACAGACACCAGTATTCTGAGTTTTTCTAACTGCTTTTCCCAGAGCTACCGAAAGAGTTTTACTAAATGTTTCTAACTACATAACAGGAATCAATAGCTCTCTAGCCTGAGATATGTTTCCTTACTTCCTGTCCTCTAGGAAGCTTTATCAGAGTTTTTAGGAGTTTGTTATGGCAGCATGTCACTTCTAATTAACTGTATTAATTAAGGTATAGGATGAGTGGTTTGAGCAAAGAGATTCCAAAACACATGTAGTTTAGGCAAGACAGAAGTTTGTTTCTCTTTTATGTGCTACTCCAGGGGTAGGCCTTCGGGTTGTTCATAGTTCTTGTAGTCTTATTGCTCCACCATCACTTAACACTTAAGTTTTAACGCTACACCAGCACTTAAGCTGCGTTGTCCTATACTGTAGCCACTAGCTACTGAGCCCTGGAAATATGGCAGGTGCATCTGAGGATCTGAATCTTTAATTTTATTTACTCTTAATTTAATTTAAATAATCACATCTAGCTAGTGGTTATATTGGAGAGTAGAGATATAGAACATTTGCATCATCACAGAAAGTTTTATTAGACAGCTCTGCCTTGTGGCGTTGACTTCATCTCTAAGGTCTCATGTAGCTCATCAGTATCAGGTCCATGTTTCAGCCTGTTACAGGCTGAATTTTGTACCCCAACATAGACATATTGAAGCTCTAACCCCAAGTACCTCAAAATGTTACTGCATTTGGAGATAAGGCCTTTAAATCATATGGGTAGCCTCTAATCCAATCTGACTGGTGTCCCTATATAGGAAGAGGAAATCTGGACACAGAAAGAACACCAGGGATGCATGTACACAGAGAAAAGACCATGTAAGGATATAGTGAGAAGGTGGCTGTCTGCAACCCAAGGAGAGAAGCCTCTGGAGAAACTAAATCTGCCGGCACCCTGATCTGGGACTTTGAACCTCTGGAACTGTGAGGAAATAAATGTATGTTGTTTAAATCACCCAGTCTATGGTGTTTTGTCATGGCAGCCCTAGTAAACAAATGTATAGCCCATGAGAAATAGGAAATATAAAGGTGAGAGTAGATAGCTTCCTTTTAAGGAATTGACCAGGGAGTTGCAAACGTGATTTTCTGTTATATACCTTGTTTCTCTGAAAATAAGACAGGATCTTCTATTTATTTTTCCTCAGAAAGACACCCTAGGGCTTATTTTCAGGGGATATGTTATTTTCCCCTCAAAGCCTCAGCTTGCAGCATGCACAGGATGGCCAGGACCTGACAGGGGGAGCCGACCTTGTTGGTGGGGCTGCCCACACCTTTCTGGTCACCTCTGGGATAGTAGCTGTCACGATGGGGCAGATGAGAAGGGCTGCTCATCTTCTTGACCGCTCCGCGACAAAATGCATGGGTTGTGCAGATGCGCTGTGTAGCCACGCCCATCACTAGGTCTTATTTTTGGGGTTGGGCTTCTATTGCGCAAATGCTTAGAAATGCTGCTAGGGCTTATTTTATGGGTAGGTCTTATTTTCGGGGAAACACGGTACCATTGTTCACAACCTGGTTATGCCATCACACCTAGGGCTTAGCTCTTCCTGGGTGGCTATATACCCAGATAAAACTTGTGGAGAAGTGGTTTTTAACTAAAAGAAGGGGAGTATGGTTATTGGGGGGGTAATTATTGTCTTATACTAATATAATTCTAGGATTACATTGTCCTCATGGCTAGCAATACTGGAGAAAAAGCCATTCCTGGTTCCTGAAATGATCTTTTGGCCTAGCTTTTGTCATGTGTCTATTCTTGAACCAGCCACTGTCTGTCACTAAGGGAAAAGATGCTTTGTTTGGGGGGAGGAGTTGTTTTTCCACCCTGTGCAGAAGGCGGACTAGGAGAGGTCCGTTCCTTACCTGAGCCTCACAGAATGGTTTCCCAAAGAGAGAGGGTTTCTGTTGCCAAAAAGGTGTGGTGGGAAAGTGGGAAGGAAATGAATAGTAGATGTAATACCTACAAAATGTGCCTTCAATCTTTCCATCTCTACTACCATCACTCTAGCCCTGGCTATTTCGTGGACTTCGTAGTTGCCTCCTAATTTGCTCTCGTGGCTTTTGTCTCCCCATACTTTATTCATTCTTCATGTAGCAAGTAGGCTAATTTTTCTGAAATGTAAGTCATTATATGCTCTTTGAACACAATCCAAACTCCTAACTTGGCCTGTAAGACTTTGTTTGGCTGCTCCTTATTGTTCTAGCCCTTCCAGTTCATTCACAGTTCTCTAGTCATACTGATTTTTCTGTTCTCAGAACATGCAGACTTCCTGGCTTGGGGTCTTTTTACTTTCCTCCTAGTGTGTCCTGCCTCTGGTTCTTTGTTCTTTCTCATTTTTTAGGTTTCAGCTTAGATATTTTACCCTGTCTAGGATTGCTGGAAGAAACTTTCTCCCACTATATCTCTTTTCCTACTTCCTTTCAGTTTTCTGCCTGTAACTGGGTAAGTTGCACTGAGGTGAGAAATAGGAGCCCTCTTGGTCTTTCACCAAGCTTTATTAGTATTAAATACTTCAGCGAACTCTTACATCTCTTTCTTACCACTTAGGAGGGAGTTTGGGGGAGGTGATGAGGGACTTGGAGTGTTTAACACTCCCAAATTCCTAATAGTCATTTGTTTATTTCTTTTTCTTTTTTTAAAAAAATTTTTTCTATTGAGGTAAAAATGTACATATAATTTACTATTTTTACCATTCATTTGTTAATTTCTGTACCTACATCAATTTTAGTTATTAGTTGAACCTTACGAAATTGCTATTATTATAAGTCAGAAGTCATCATATATCTTTGATTTCATATGATTCGACCTGTTATGTTAGCATACTTTGATATCTTCAAAGGCAACTCTCCCTCATTGAGCTTCTTTGTTAAGAGTTCTGCATATTGTATATTGAACTTTTCAGATGTGCTTTAGAATCATTTTTTGTAAACTGTCATAAAATATTCTCATTGATATTTTGGTAGGCTATACATCAAAATTTAGATTAATTTGAGGGAGAAATAGACATATAATACTGAATATTACCATTCAGAAACTTGGCGTGCCTCTGTTTTCAGGCCTTTTATCTGTCTTTAATAAAATTCTATATTTTCATATAGGCTTTGCACATTTCTTATGGAGTTTATTCAGATTATTTTATAGTCCTTATTGCTATCATGAATGGTATCCTTTATTCCATTATACTTTCTAATTAGTTATTGTTGGAGTATAGGAACCTATTGATTTTGGTATTTTGAAGTTATATATGGCCACTAAGCTGAATTCTTATATTAAGTCAGTTTATTCTGTTGAGTTTTCTGAATCTATTCATATTGTGAATTGTAATCATAGATTTCCTAATATTAAACTGTGTTTGGAATACTTAGTATGATGAAGTATTATTTGAACACACTGTTGGATTTGCTTTCGTTAACATTTTAATTTATATTTTCTGTGAAAATTATCTATTTCATGTTAGATTTTCAAATTTGTTTGAAGAAACTGAAAATGTTTCTTTCCTTACATTAGTCTTTTAAAGATTTCTGTTGTACAGATTCAATTTATATGTATCCTCTTTGCTTTCAATCTTATATGTTGTGGTTTTGACCAATATTTGCCACTGAGATGTTAGAACGAAGTTTGATCAAGTGCTTTTTCTGATCTCTATATAGTTTAGTACTTTTTTAAAGTGGCTTAAGTAATTTAGTGCCTACTTCTTTTTTTAAAATAACTTTAAACATTTTTATATTGTAAACAACACATAAAATTTACTATCTTAACCATTTGTGAGTGTATAGTTCAGTAGTGTTAGGTATATTCACAATATTGTACACCAAATTTCCAGAACTTTTTCAACTTGCAAAACTGAAATTCTACACCCATTGAACAACCTCACATTTCCCCTTCCTCCTCAGCCCCTGGCAACTACCATGCTACTTTCTGTTTCTATTAATTTGTCTACCTCACATAAGTGGAACCATATAGTATTTGTCTTTTCGTGACTGTCTTGTTTCAGTTAACATAATGTTCTCAAGGTTCATCCATGTTGTAGCATGTGACAAGATTTCCTTTTTAAGGCTAAATAATGTTCTGTTATATGTATATATCACATTTTGTTCATCAGCTGGTGAACATTTGGGTTGCTTCCATCTCTTGGCTATTGTGCCTCTTAGTTTTTACATTTAATTCATTTATTTCCAATGTAAATGGGTTCATGAAGGAAGATAAGAACTTAATTTTTTTTTTTTTTTTTTTTTTTTTTTTAATTTCCAACGAGGCACAGTGGCTCACACCTGTAATTTCAACACTTTGGGAGGCTGAGGCAGAAGGATCCCTTGAACCCAGGAGTTTGAGGCTGCAGTGAGCTATGATCGTGACATTGCACTCCAGCCTGGGTGACAGAGTGAGACCCTGTCTCTAAAAATATAAAAAATAAAAAAAAATTTACAAGTTTCCACACACAGCGTTGAGGAACTTATTTCCAAGTAGTTAATCAGTTGATGTAGCTGTTTTATAGCCTATCCTTTCCCACTCTTTGAAGTTCTATCTTTATTTCATATATGTATACAACAGAACAATAAATTGCTCAAAATACATCTGCTTAGTATATAAATCTTTATATGTACTGAATTTGTATAAGCTGAAGGTCGACATACTAAAATTGGTTGTTTTAAGCCGTTTTCTGTGTTACTTGATAAATAGCTAACCTCTGTGTAGGGTTTTATGGCTAACAAAGTAATTTTACATATTTTTTCATTTAATCCAGTCAGTGATCTTTTGAAGCAGTGTTTTTTCTGCTATCTCTTAAGCCTCTAAACAGGCTTTGCTTCTTTCTTTTCTTCCTCCCTCCCTTACACATTTCTAGTAAAGAAGTCAAACTGCTTTTCTGAAGAAGATAAGAGCAGCACAGGCATCTATATAGTGTTCTTACTGGTTTGTGTGATGTCGTTAGTTTTATCTAGTCTGTCTTTGGACTTGAAAATCTCCATACATTATTAGTGCAGGGCCTGTAAACTGAATGTCTTATAGTTCTCTTGCACTATCCTTCCAGTGTTTTTGAAACTAAAGAACTAACAAATTTCACTGTTTATATATTTCAAATGAACCAGAAATGATATAAAACTTATATAGTTGCTGTTCAAGAAATGCCAAAATAAAAGAGCCTCTATAAGATATACTGTAGATAAGTTTAATTCTGTTGAGGGGATAATATCCTTTAAATCAAACTTGTCCTAATGTTTGTACCAATGATATTAAAAACTGTGAGTAGCATTTTACTTTTATTTGTTTAATTTTTTATGTTGGAGGAATCTTTTTCTTTTTTAAAATTTTTTATGTTTAATTATGGGTATATAATAGTTGTATATATTTATAAGGTACATGTGATTTTTTGATACAGGACTATAATGTGTATTAAATCAGGGTAATTGGGGTATCCATCACCTCAGGCATTTAGCATTTCTTTGTGTTATGAACACTCCAGTTCCAGTCTTTCATCTATTTTAAAGTATACCTTAACTTATTGTTGATTATAGTCACTTTGTTGTGCTATCGAGTGTTGTTCATTCTATCTATCTAACTGTATTTTTGCACCCATTAACCATCTCCACTTTATCCCCTCCTTCCCACTACCCTTCCCAACCTCTGGTAAACACCATTCTCCTGTCTCCATGAGATCAGTTGTTTTAATATTTAGCTCCTACATAAGACTTGAGAACATGTGAGATTTGTCTTTTTGTGTTTGGCTTATTTCACTTAACATAATATTCTCCAGTTCCATTCGTGTTGTTGCAAATGGCAGGATTTCATCCTTTTTTACAGCTAATACTCAGTTGTGTATATGTGCCACGATTTCTTTATCCATTCATCTGTTGATGGACACTTAGGTTGATTCCAAATCTTGGCTATTGTGAATAGTGCTGCAGTAAACATGGGAGTGCAGATATCTTTTTGATATACTGATTGTCCTTCTTTTGGATATATACCTAGCAGTGGGATTGCTGGGTCATATGGTAGTTCTAGTTTTAGTTTTTTGAGGAACCTCTGTATTTTTCTCCATAGTGGTTGTACTAATTTACATTCCAACAACAGTGTACAAGGGTTCCCCTTTCTCCACCTCCTTGCCAACATTTGTTATTGCCTGTCTTTTTGATAAAAGCCATTTTAACTGGGATGAGATGCTATCTCATTGTAGTTTTGATTTGCGTTTCTCTGGTGACTAATGATGTTGAACCATTTTTCATATAGCTGTTGGCTACTTGTATTTCTTCTTTTGCAAAATGTCTTTTCAGGTCCTTTGACCATTTTTTAATCAGATTATTTGATTTTTTTCCTGTTGAGTTGTTGAGACTTCTTATATATTCTGGTTATTAATCCTTTGTTAAATGGGTAGTTTGCCAATATTTTCCCCCATTCTGTAGGTTATTTCTTCACTTTGATTGTTTCCTTTGCTGTGCAGAAGCTTTTTAGCTTGATGTGGTCCCATTTGTCCAATTTTGCTTTGGTTGTCTGTGCTTTAGAGATATTACTCAAGAAGTCCTTGCCCAGACCAATGTCTTCAAGCGTTTCTCCAATGTTTTCTTTTAGCAGTTTCGTAGTTTGAGGTCTTAGATTTATGTCTTTAATCCATTTTTATGTGATTTTTGTATATGGTGAGAGGTAAGAGTCTAGCTTTATTCTTCTACATATGAATATCCAGTTTTCCCAGCACCATTTATAGAAGAGACTGTCCTTTCCCCAATGTATGTTTTTGGCAACTTTGTCAAAGATGAGTTCACTATGGATGTGTAGATTTGCTTCTGGATTCTGTATTGTGTTCCATTGGTCTGTATGTCTGTTTGTATGCTTAATAGCCATACTGTTTTGGATACTAGAGTGCTGTAGTACAATTTGAAGTCAGGCAATGTGATTCCATATGATGGAGGAATCTGAAAGGGAGATTGCCTTTATTTCTGTTTTATTAAAATTTATTTTAATTTTTCCTGTTTTATTAAATCATATAGTAAATGTAATCTGTAAAAATTTAAATAATAGAGGAAGATAACAGAATAAGAGTTAAATCTTTTATATCTCAAGAAGTGAAATTTTTTTGCCTTTTTCTTTGCATTTTCATGTACATATACACATATGTATTCATGTAAACAAGTTTTTGTTTTGCACAAATGAGATCATTGTAAAAATATTGCCTGAAACTTTCTTTTTAAATTAATAGTCCATCATAGACTCTTTCTGTGTAAACAGGCATATAGTCATCTTATTCCTTTTAATGACTGTATTTCCTTATCAGGTATCAACAGTTAATTATTCTCTAATTTTTGGAAATTTTGGTTGTACGTGATGTTCTGCCATTACAAACAGTGCTGCAGTGGACTCTTTTTGATAGATAACTGTGTATATATGTTTCTGTATTATTGTAGGGTGTATTCCAGTGGTCAAAGTGCTAGACTAAGGTACATGGATCTGTTTCTGTAACTGCCATTTTATTATATCAACAACATATTTTTTTAAACTATAGTGGTTTTGTAATGGTATAGGATCTGCTAGGTCAAATGTCAGCTTTCAAGCTCTATTCATTCTGTTCTCTCTGGATTTCCCTCTCTATTGACTGCTAAATGACCATATCAAATATCACTTCTCTAAAGAAGTGATAACATCTAGCATGTTGAATAATTATAATCCCAGTAATATTTTAGTGACTGTTTACTATGCCATAGTTCTAATTGCTTTATATATATTACACTGTACGGTGTATATCGTTTAATCTTTACAACTCTCTAAGAGGTAAAGAATATTATCCACATTTTGTAGTTGAACAAATCAAAATCAAGGCAAAGAATAAGTAACTTGATCAAGGTCACAATAAATGATGGAAATGGAATATAAATATGGGCAGTCTCACATCAAAGTCTGTTTTTTTAACCCCTATGCTCCACTGCCTCCTTACTACTCTTTTATGGCCTCCCTAGTTAATTGCTCAATAAATGTGTTTTGTAAATTATAGAGCTCAGTAGGCATTCCATCTTGCTTCTAAGTCCTCTATACATATCTATGTGAATGACATCTTACTCTAATTTATGTGTAGTGATACATAACTAGTAGTAGTCCTGGAATATTTAGGAATTGGTTAAAACATTTGGTTAATCTGGGGAGAGTTATGGAAGAGCCTCTCTCCCCAAAATACTTTATCTGAGTGTAGCTAGTTAATATTGCTCTGTTTATTTCATCTTCTTGTTTCCCTAAGTCCCGTCTTGGGGAAACCCATGTGATCTTGAGATAATAGATTTCATAGATTGTGAGTAAATCAATATGATATTCTTCGCCATTTCTGAAACATCAAATCAAAATACATATTTTGTAGATGACTTCTTTTATAGTAAGTGCTCAAAATGTGAAGGGGAATAAAGCTATTTTAGACCCTGCTATACCTCTTAATTCATGCTATCAGGTAAGTGTGACATATAAACTGAATTCTCAGAGTGTCATAAAAGGAGCGTGGTTGTACCTTCTTTTGGTGGAGGTTAGGTGAGATAATGTTTGTGAAAACATTTTTTAAATACAGGGATTTTCGTAAACATTGGTTGTTAAAACTGAAGTATGAGTAAGAATAGAGCCTTGTGAAAATGTGATTACTGACTGCTAAGATGGCTAGCTGTTTTTTTTATTCTAATCCTGTGACAGATTATAGCTATTGTGTTAATTTAGAAAAATCTCTTTTATTTTCCTTCCCTATTCCATTTAATTTGTTATTTTATTGAATTTATAAATTTCTAATAAAACTTTTCAATTGTAACTGTGCATGTGGCTTACTTATTTTAGGTGGAGCCAATATTAGCATAAGCTAAGAGGGTGGGATTCTGTCATAAAGAGTTCACACAAAGCAGTTGTTTGGGTTAGATGCCCTCTTTAGACTTTAAATAGAATATTTTCTTAAATTCCCCCAGCACTTAAAAATTTATAGTACTTTATCATATTGTTAATAAAGAGGGAGGGATAAGAGTACTGGGAAATGCATATCCCTTTCTGATTCTTATCTTCTTTTCTGGGAATGATAAAGCAAACCATATTCCCATGTCTTTTCTGTTGTAGGCTTAGCAGATAATACTAGAATTCTAGATAAAATGGCAAAGTATCAAAGCAAAGATTAGATCATGCTATTTGCTAAATCTTGGGACCTTTAAAACAGACCCCTAATCTGCTTTGTGTACTATTCTTTTACTTATACTTTTTCTTTTCTTTTCTTACTGTGCCTCAACATAACCACCAAGTCCAAGATCTCTCCACCACTCTCCTCAGCTTTCTGGCTGCAACCTAAACTTCAGTACCCAAGTTCTCTTGGCCATATCCAAGTACTATAGTATGATTTAAATTGTGAATGTGCCTTAGTATGTGGGAGGTCATTTCATATGAGGAAGTTCTTATCTATTTTAGCTTTATCACCAGATCCTCTTGTCTTTTATGCCAAGACATAAAAAAAAAAAATACATGCCTGTAATCCCAGCAGTTTGGGAGGCAAGAGGATCACTTGAGACCAGGAGTTTGAGACCAGCCTGGGCCAACACAGTGAGACCCTGCCTCTATCAAAAATTAAACAAAAATTAGCCAGGCTTGTAGTCCCGGCTTTTCAGGAGGCTGAGGTGGGAGGCTGCTTGACCCCAGAAGTTTGAGGTTACAGTGAGCTATGATCAGACCACTGCACTCTAGTATGGGTGACAGAGCAAGACCCCGTCTCTAAAAATTCAAAACAAAACAAAAACACAGGCTTGGTATTGTAGCTTTTTGTCTTGTATGCATGAGCAACTTTGTTTTGTATCCCATAGATCTCAGAAGAAAGCTTTGCTTGGCAAGAGGACCCATTCATTGTCTTAGGCAACCTAAAATGTTAAGCTTCATACATCTTAATCAAATACTATGGTCCTCCTGACCTCATTACCATAAGCAGAAGTTTTTCTGAAAATCTTAAGGGCAATTAAGAAGAAGGGTCAGATTCCAATTTCGTTAAACCCCAGGCATGTGAGTAGCTCATAATTATTATGCTTTACAAAAAGTTACATTTAATTCTGAAATAACCCATAGCCCTTGTATTTCTTTTCTTACCAATATTTCTCCTGGAAAAAGCATGATATGGAAAGAATTTGAAATTGAGTTGGGCAACTTGCTTTTGAATCTTGCTTTAGTACTATGTGATTTGGGGAAAGTTACTACTTCATTTTCTTCATGTTGGGGCTAATGATTTCTTTTTAACAGTGTTTATCTAAAAAAGGAAATAATCTACATAATCAGCACATTACACTGCCTTGTATGTTGGAAGTACTCATTACCTATTTTAATATTTCTCTGTATTTAAGAATTCTTATATTCTGGAACAAAGTTTTTTTTCCCAGTCAGGAACAGTTTTCTTTACCTTTTTTAGGTCATGGACTTCAGTTAGATTCTGATGAAAACTGTAGACCTCTTCTACCCCCAAATTTACTTAAATATATCATACAGCATTTTGTAAATTATTTCAGAAGGTTATAGAGTTCTTGAGGCATAGATTCTTGAGGAATAAACCATGCGATATGAACCTTATTTCATCTTTTATCCATTGAGGAGATCAGTGACCAACCTTTTCCCTCTTCTGTCCACAATAATCATACCAGTAGCTGGAGACTTTTCCTTCTAGAAGTTGCTGCCATATAACCATTCAGAGAGGTTATTTTGAATAATAATTGATTAGAAAACTTTAAATCACTACCAACCTTTGTTTCTTT
>VBSM01003198.1:17318306-17420296 GCA_008086735.1 Cheirogaleus medius | reverse complement strand
AGAGTGCTAGGATTACAGGCGTGAGCCACCGCGCCCGGCCAGTTTCTTCCTTTTTGTATGCTTTTTGAAACTATTGGAATCTTGATTCAGGAAAAAAATCAGTTAAGAGATAATTGGTTTTTATATCTGCTTTTTTTTTTCTTCCTAGGGAGGTGAAAAGTGTCATATGGAAAGATATAGGGTACTTAATAAAGTTTACAGCTATTTCCTCATTGTATGTTTAACAAACTTTAAAACTATAACCTGATTTCTTCAGACTTATTTTACAGTTATTGACCAAACTTTAAAAAAAATATATATAGCAGACTCAGCACATTCCTTTAACTTCTTTTCTTCCCAGTGTCCCACTGATACTGTTTAAAGATCAAATTAAGCCATAGCTCTGAAAAGCAGGAGCAGATGTTAAACTACCCTTAAGAGTAGCAAAAAAGCCTTCATTATCTCTACAACTTTAGTGTGTGTGTGTGGTGAGAGGCTTCAACTTAGGCGAATAGGTGGATCTAGACTTGAATAATGTCATCAGTACTATTTCTCTCTCAACATATTTGGTCTCTTTTCTTCTGTGTTAGCTTTATTTTCAGCCAGGCAGAGATGGCTGTCAGTCACAGGAGAGGGGGATGGGATATTCTAGCTAGGCCTAGGTCATGTGGCCACCCCTGTGGTGGCTGGGAAGAATCACCTCTACCCAAACCACATGGAATGTGTTCCCCACAAAAAGAGGGATGATAATATTAGCAAAAGGGGGCAGGGAAGGAAGCATGTTGAACAGTAAAATTACAGTTCACAGTCCACTACAGGTACCTTCAGAAGACCAGAAATTTTGAAGAAGATAGAAAGTTCATGGAATTGGATTGACAGCAAAATCCCAGAAGAAACTGGAACCCAAGATACCAGAGGTAAGCTCAGGTTTTCTTAGGGGAACCTCAGAATGGCTCCAGATTTGGAGTCAACAAATACGAAGAACGATAGTGGGTAGTTGGGTAATAATCAAGAATTTTTTCACGAATTATTTTTCAAAATAGTGAGTCAGTTGGGCCTCCTTTCTCTAGCTTAAACAGCTCTGATGCCTGACCGTAGGTCTAAAGTTTGATGACTGTTCTAAGAAAGCAGGCCAGTAGTTCAGTATGATATCCACCAAGGTGTTGGAACCTGAGAGAGAAGTAGAGACACTAAAACATGCTACTCTAGGGAAAAGCATATTTGTCTCTTCCCAACCAGGTTGGCTTCCTATCCAGGTACCTTTGTGGAGTGCCTGCTTATCCATACGCCCTACCTGCTTAGATAGTACTGCTCTCCCATTTAAGGGAGAAGCCACTTGAGAAAACAGACTCATACAATCTCAGAGAAAGTCTACACTCTCTATATTCTTTAAAGTAAGCTTCCATTTGCTAATATAAACAGAGATAAATCAGACAATTAAGGAGAATCAAGAGGATGGAAGAGGATTAAGATGAATAAAAGAACAACCGACCTGAGATGTAACTCAGAAGAATAAACTTCAAAGAAAAAAATGTAATTAGTATTTCATTTAAGATTTAAGAACACACTGCAGTGCCTAATCATAGCTGCATTGAAAAAGAGGCAGAGAAATAGAAGTGGTTTTGAAAATCATAAAGAAAAATTTTAGTGGATGGGCTAAATAAAAATTTAGCAGGAATCAAGACTGAGTTGTTAATTTTGGAATAAAGAGGAGGAACTATCTGCGTATATGAAGCAAAAAAAAAAATCTGGAATAAATTGAAAGAAAACTTAAGAGGTATGGAAAATATATCACAAAGTTTCTTCATCTATAAATAAGAGTTCTAAAAGTAGAGATCAGGAACCACGAGAAGGAGAGAATAATGAAAAAAATAATTGAAGAAAATTTTCTGAGCTGGAGAAAGATAATGAATTTTCAGATTAAAAGAGCCCATCTAGTACCAAGCAAGATGAATGGAGAAAGATCTACATCTAGACACATCTGGTAAAATTTCAGAACTCTAAGTATAAAAAGAAAATCCCAAAATTACTGCCAGGGAGAGGGAATAAAATATGGAAAATCAAATAACTGAGTTCTTACCAGCCATGCTGAATCCTTGGGGATAGTGTAACAGTGACTTCACCATTGGAGGGAAAATGGATTTGGACCTACATTTTCTATACCCAGCTGTACTGTCTGTCTTTTGAGGACAAGAACGCTTTTTACACTTGGGAAAACTATGCACCCTATATGGAAATATTTGAGGTAGTATAACACAGTGGAAAAGATAGTCTAAGATAGAGGATATGGTGTTAGTGGGGCCAGGGGGAGGAGGTGCGAGGAAACTGATAGCTACAGTGGCCATCTTTGGCCTTCAAAAAGACCTGAAGAACAATAGAAGGAAATTCAAGTTTTATTAGTCTAGAATACTTGAACATGTCCCCTTTAATCAGTAATGTCTACATGACGTAAAATTACGTGTTCTTCAGTGACTAGTATTTACATAATCACATTGTAAATGCACTGAATTGATTTTTTGTTTTTAGAATCAACCTAGAAAATACATAAAATGGGCTTAATGATAATTATGGAATAGAATGCATTATAAACCTTTATAAAATAAAAGTAATAAAATCTATGAAATTAGGAGATGGAGGGTAACAAAAATATGGTCAATGCTTATTTCTTCAGTGGACAGTTAATTGATAACACCATATAAAATTGGTAAATCAGGAAACAGCCAGCCTGTGCATGAGTGAGATCCCATCTCTACAAAAAATAGAAAAATTAGCCGGGCATGGTGATGCAGGCCTGTGGTCCCAGCTACTTGGGAGGCTGAGGCAGGAAAATCACTTGAGCCCAGGAGTTTGAGTTTGCTGTGAGATATGATGATGTCACTGCACTGTAGCACTGTAGCTCTGGTGACAGAGCCAGAGCTAGACTCTATCTCAAAAAAAAACCAAAAAACAAAAACAAAAAAACCTAGCAAGGAAATGGCATTAAAGTTAAACTGGTAGCTGCACTACAAGTCTATTAACAATTTAAGTATATTGCCATTTTGATGCAGGAGGGTAACAAAAAAAGACTTATTCATCTCGTGCCTTCATAGTCTTTGAATTTCTTAAAAACCCTAAATGAATGCATCATATTTATAATATTAAAAAGATTGCTTATGTGTTGTATCTACTTACTTACAATAATACTGCTATTTATGAAGTGAATGCATTCCAAGGTGACATGCTTTTCAGAAACTATCTGAGGTGGAAATAGAGGACACAGGCATTAATTCTAGGAAATTAGAAAGTTGCATAGAATACAAATGTGACTATTTTTATGTAGGGTGCATAATTATTTCTTGATTGGCTCACACTATTGATTTTCAGTGTTAATTCCTGAATCCTTTCCATGAAATCCGACAAGAAACTCTTTTTAAAAAAATGTTTATTCTGAGTAATTTGGAAATTCAGGAAAATTCTTAGTCCTTCTTTCCTCCATTGTCTCTAAATAAGATGAAATTTTCTCTGATGTACTAATGGCCAGGATTAGAAAGCTGCTTTATCCTTAAGGTGGAAGTCATATGATCAAGGAGAGCCTACAGCTACTGGAGGCAGAGTGTATCTTCTAGAAGAGCCGGAAGAAGGAAGATGGAAATAGAAGTTGCCTTTCCTCCACCCTTCCTTCTAAAGATGAGGCTGATCTTCTATACCTAGTCTTCCTATCTTTGCTGAGGACCCATTGTGTGTCTCCCTCAGATGATATTTGTGAGTGAAAGAATTCATCTTATTTTGATGCCACTTCAATTTAAAGTCAGGTTGGCATCCAGTTTATGCTCTACATAGGTAATATGTATTTTGAAAGCTTGGTTTTAGATCAGAAACATGATCTTTGGGTAAGCGGATTTCTAATTGTATATTTTTCAGATTTGATTTTAAAAAATACAAAATTTTTAGGTATTATAAGCCTTTAAGGATTGAAAATATAAACTGCAAAAGACTTTCTAAGACCTAGGTATACATCTATAATGATTCTACTTGATTGTGCATAGTTTTCTCAGCAAGTTGGAGTGCTGAGACATCAAGATATGCAAATGTATAAACTAAAAAGAACTTAATTATGAGAAATACTTTAAAATTAAGCATTTTACAGAAAATTACGAGATTTGTATATGTAAGAACGGGACAGGTTTCTCAAACATATAAAAACAGATACTAAGTATAAAATTATATTTGGTAGTTCAATTATACCTTTAAACATTTTGTAAGGTGTTAGTTATTCAGTGCCTAGCCTTTGAACAGTATGACCTACCTTCACTGAGAAAAATTAGCATATATGTTCTTGAAGAGGATGGGAGTTGATAGGCTTTCTAAAAATATGTGACTCTAATAAGAAACTGGTGGTGGAAGAGTTAAAAGATATAAATATGGGTTAAATTTTATTCTGTATTGCATGCTAGTGAGATTTTTATTCACACATAAAGGTTGGTAAATATTGTCTTCTGTTTTCTTATATTGCATTAGCTTTGGTTGGAGATTTATTTGATAGTAACTGAGTATCTGAAATTTGGGGGGGGCGTTGAAGGTAATTGTACCATTACTTCTTATATAGCTGAAATATTTTTATGATGACCAAAGAGGCAGTTCACAGTTATATTGAATGAGATCAGTATTTCTTTATGTATATGGGTTCAAGGGTAGTGATGAAGTCTTGTCTGTATATCCACCTTGAGAACTTTGGAATGTGCTGAGATTTTCTTCTTGTGAAGGCCCCTAAAGGTCTTCTATCTATGGTCAGCATCAAGTTAGTGGAAAAGGAAATGGTGCCCGTTTTCAATTTCTGGCCTAGTCATTGGTGAATGGAGACAATTTGATTTAATACATTTCTTAATATATTGAATTATGAGTTTAAATGGTAGTCTGATGATATAGAGGGACTAAGATTGGACTAAGACAAGAGACTGAATGTATATTTCACAATATCCGAGGTAGTCTTTTGGTACTTGAAATAATTGCTTGCAGGCAAACCTTTCAAGGTTTGTTATGACTAGATTACGCTAGAAATAAAGTGGTAATAGATGTTTTGAGACCAGACTGAAGGGAGCTGCTTGTCAGGGACCCCAGACCATCAAGGTACCAGAGGAGAGTCAGTGACAATGGGATTCCATGTTTACTTGGGTAGTGTTTACATCTGGATTATTCTCCATGGCTTTGATACTATCTTCAGTTACCAGGAGCTTTTTTTCTTCAATCCCCCAGAATGGTAGGAATTGTTGACTCTAAAAAGTTGGCTTTGAATTTAAGCTCTTTACCTTGTAGTTTTAATTTTTATCCCCAGATCCCCTTCTCCCCCCATACTTGTGTGTGTGACTGTGTATGTGGTGTGTGGGCGTGTGTTTTGTGTGGTGTGTATGTCTTTTTGTTGGTAGGTACCTGTTGCTTTGGATCAGAGGACAATTCATGTTTTGCTTATCAGATTGAAAGTGCTTGTACCATCAGTATATTTAGCCTATTTAAAAACAAAAACACTGAAATATGTAATTTCTCTTATGTATATACTTGTTTTTATTTTCATTTTGAAAATATTATACAATGCAGACAAATTTGAGGGGTTTGAATGTGACCTAAAAACAATAAATATTTTATCAGTTTTGTATATATAGAACCTATTGTGAAATACCAGAAAAAGAATGAATTCATGGTGTGACCCATCATGGGTAGAGACAACTAATGCAAATATCTAACAGACACAACTACTACTGGAGATGGAAAAGAAGATCACTGCTTTGTTTTTTTACTTGGCGCTTAGTATGTTACTTACATTCGGACAAGACTGCTTATATTCCATTCTGTACATAGGACACATCTGGATGAAATATTTTGTATTTAAACATAATAATTCTCTTCTGCTAAGTTGAATTTCAGGTTTTATTTATTATTTGGATTAGAGAAGAAAGGAAAGGGACTAATCAAAGAAGAAAGAGAATTATTGAGGGTTCTAATATTTAAACTTTGTCAGGAATCAGGATTGAGTTCTTCTAGATTGTAGACTTTTAGAGGTGAACTAATTCTCTTTGCCATTCTATATCCAGTATGTAGTATAAACCCTGCCACCAAATAAGCACTCAGTAAATATTTGTATAAATGAATGATCAAAATGCTAATGATGATCTTTCAAAAATAAGTTTACCAGGGCTTTTTATAGTATTAGCCTCGAGAAAAATTTTATTTAAGCAATTAAATATTTTTAAATATTTAAAATATTATAAAATAATACATGCTCTTTTCATATTTAGAATATACTACTGGATGGCTTTTGCATTATTTTATTTACAAGGTTACAAACTTATATATCCTTAACTTTGGATTGAGATTCCTTGAAAAGTGGAAATGATATGGAACTAAGGATAAATCTGGATACATGTTTTAAAACTGATGCTGATTTCAGATCTGTATTTTTAATAGACTTGTATCAATATATACATTTTGAGAGGTGAAATTGTGTCCGATTTTTTCTAGTAGTTCCTATGTGGGTGAGTAAGACCATTACATTTGTTCTACCACCAATTATCTGTCTTTGTTTTGTTTGAAAATGTGAATTTTGAAGTGTTGCCATTTCTTAAATAGAAGAAAATATTTGGTGAGAACTGTTAGGTCTGGAGCTGAGAGAGAGACACAGAAAGCCTCATATGTAGCAAAATGCTGTTTATTTTGAGCATCTGGGCGCAGACGGGTGGAGGCGAAAAAGCGTCCATGAGAGAAAAAGGCCTTGGGTTTTATACAGGGTTTCTTGGGTGGAGTAAGTCAGTGGGCTAGAACAGCCAATTGTAATTCATTCAGAACAAAATTCCTTTACAAGGAAATTTTGACTAGAAAAAAGTTTTATGTGAGGGGAATAGACATCAGCAAAGTGTTAAGTCATGTAAAATGGGGTTGCTTGCTTATCAACACATTGCTACTGTTTTTTTGTTTTTGGTAAGAGACAGGCTGGAGTACATTGGTGTGATCATAGCTCACTGTAACCTCAAACTCCTGGCTTCAGGCGGTCTTCCTGCCTCAAGCCTCCCGAGTAGCTGGGACTACAGGTGCATGTCACCACACCTGGCTAATTTTTAATTTTTTTGTAGAGACATGGTCTCCCTGTGTTGCTCAGGCTGGTCAAACTCCTGGCCTCAAGTGATCCTTCTGCCTTAGCCTCCCAAAGGGCTAGGGTTACAGTTGTGAGCCACCATGCTGGGCCTTGACATTTCTACGTATTTTTTATTTTGGCTATTTTTTTTCTTGTTCAAGGAAAGCAGTGCTGGTCCTAAATAAAATTGTAAATTTTGGACGATTCCATCATCCAATCTAGGTATTTATTGAACTTTTTTGTCCTTTGCCTCCTTTTTAATGAGGTGATCTTCTCTTCCCTTTGGACATTTGAATCTCATTTCGGTGAATATTTTCTTTTATGATTTTAAGTTATTTTATATGTTGGTTTAATTCGTTTGCAAAGCTTAGTATGTTAACTACTATTTATACCTTTTTTGGGGGAGGGGGGATTGGCAAAAAATGAAAGTTCTTATGCCATTGAAATCCTCTTTTTTTGTTTTGTTTTTTGTAGAGACAGGATCTCACTGTGTTGCCCAGGCTAGTTGAACTCCTGGGCTCAAGCAGTCCTTCTATCTCGGCTTTCCAAAGCAATTATGGACATGAGCCACAGTACTCAGCATGAAATCCATTATAGATAAATGGAAAGACAGATTTTTTGCCTGCAAAATGAGGTTGAACTGGAAGGTGGCTCACTTTTAGGATGATGGGTCTTAAGACAGATGTGTTATGCATCTCTTTTCACATCCTTTTGCCCAGAGTATCCTGCTGTGGCATAGGTAATCATATTAACAAAAAGGACTAGAAAACAAAGTTAAGGAGAAAATAATTATTTTGCTATATAACAACAAATTATAGAAATTCTGAAGTTTAGATTCTGTTTATATCGAATACTTCCAATATCTTATTTCAGTGACCTAAAGATATAGTCAAGGAACAAATGTTTTTGTCATCAGAAATTATTACAAGTAGTAGCAATAATTTAAAAGGGATTAGGATGCCTTACTGGGTATCAGATGATTCTTTTTTATTCATGCATTTGCTTATTTAATAAAAAAATACTTAAATATCTGCTCTATGCCAGAGACTGCTGGCCCTGGGTGTGTATTGGCAAACATAAGTGTTGCCTGCTTTCTTCTGGTGTGTAAGAGAGACATATGATATATGGTTTATAAACATCCGTAATTCTGTAGGCAGGCTATAGTCACATATTTATTATTAAAAACGTAACAGGAAGTGTCAGAAAATATAAAAGAAGCACCATGTAATCCTACAACAGAAGGGAAGGGGAGAGTGAATGGTTTGATTGATTTGAGTCTTAAGGGGCCCCATTTCTTATCAAATAAAGGATTTGGAAAGCCTATTGGTATATGGAATAAAAAGAACATAGGAATTCCTTGAACTCAAGCCTATTTTTGCTTGCTTACATTGGAGGAATATTTGTGAAAGGGAAACCTTGCTGATGACTTCTCTTAAGTCTAATGGTGGAGCAGTTTATTTGAAGCATAGAAAGAATTGATCTGGAAGGCAGGAAATGGTAAAAGCCAGTTTAATAGTTTTTCTTTAGGCCAGATCTCTGCAGTAGAAATTATTTTATTTGAGAAGCCTCCAGATGCCAAGCATACCCATACATAAATGTAAACACTAGGTAAGGTCTAAGGGAAAACAATATAAAATCAATTTTTTGCCATTAATTCCACATAACCTTTGGAGTCAGACAATTCTAGATTTGAATCTGTATTTGACCCTGCTATGTAACTGTGTGCCTTGTCTGACGCTTGGCTTCCTCATTTGTAAAATAAGAATAATATCACCTGGAGAGAGTATAGTAAATGGTTCCAGGGATGAATTCTGGAGCCTGCTTCCTGGGTTCTAATCTTAGCCCCTCAACTTAAATATTAATTAATATAGCATAACTGATAATAATTGGGCAAGTTGCTTAACCTCCAGTGC
This sequence comes from Cheirogaleus medius, assembly GCA_008086735.1. Classification (NCBI taxonomy): domain Eukaryota; kingdom Metazoa; phylum Chordata; class Mammalia; order Primates; family Cheirogaleidae; genus Cheirogaleus; species Cheirogaleus medius. The sequence continues at coordinate 17,411,302 of VBSM01003198.1, read as the reverse complement.
CCCAGTTTCCACATATGTAAAATAGGAATAATAATAACACCTTTTGGCATTATTGTGAGAATTAAATGGGTTAATATATACAAAGTATTTAAAATGGCACATAGTAAGCAAAATGTACTTATTATTTTTAAGTTGTTGTGACAGAACTGGGTTGTTTTGAGGATTAAATAACTATCAAAAAAAATCCTGATATATTGCCTGGCACAGTAAATGTGCCTCCTATCAGAAACTCTGTAGTACGTACTTTATCTCATCTAATCATCATATAAACCTGTTAAGAAGAAACCTTATCTGTCTTGTTAACTGTACTTTGAACAGTTTCTTAATATTCCAAGTTGAACAAACATTACTCCATTTTACAGATTAATAAACTGAGGCACAAGAGACCTCCAAAATATCTTTCCACTAAAACAGGGCATCACTTTGAGGAGTATTACTTGCAATGTCATTCACATCATCACTTCTCTAGTTTAGATTTGGCCGTATGAGTTAATATGTCTATGAACGCCATTCATTTTTTTCCTGTATTTTCTCCCTTTTAAAAATTTTCTTCAGTTAGGTCAAGAAAATTGAGACTAGAAGAACTGTTCACTTTAGAATTATTAGATTGATTAATCTGCACATTTGAGGGATCACTTCAAGTTCAGTTTTTATGGCACTCCTACAGGTGCAGGGTAATTCTATTAATGCCACAGAGCATTAAACATTGTTCCTTTTCCAGTGCATTTTTCATATTCAGGATTGCATGAAGAAGAAATTTGACAATCTAATATATTTTCCTAAGAGGATCAGTTATAGCAATGAATATAGTATAAATGGGCTCTTCTGTTACTCACTTTATTTGCTGTTTGATGATCCAGATAGAGTGTCTCTAAATTTCATTTATCTGGAATATTTTTAGTCTCTTGTACTATTTATGATAAGGGAAAAAACAGGCAATTTCTTTGGCTAGCATATGAAGTTACAAGCACTACTAGAAAATGAATAGACATAAAATGGTGTGTTATGTCTTGCTTCAGTAATTGTAAATCATTTGAATGTTAAATCTTGTTCTGATGGATATTTACAAACAGTTTATAGAAAATTACAAAAATCTACATGAGGATAATTATTTTTGATACCCTCGAGTCTTAACTATAATATGTATATTATATAATCCGTTTGCCTAATGTAGCAAATTCCTAATTTGGCATTATCATGCTCCTTCTTTGCGTCTTTAATACAGCCATTAATCTCACTAAGGATAAATTGCTGCGTAACCCACTTCACCCTCTTTTGTTCAACCAGGAAGCCAGACATGTTAAATAGCTTTTTAAAAAATATGTAATTATTTCTTTTTTGAAATTTTAGGATTTAAAATTTTGAATTGGTAAAATAAGATACTTTATTTTGTCTGTTGAAATTACTTGACAGAAGTTTGCTTTGAAATAGAGCTTCTGTATCTTTAAAAAATACACTGTGAGTCACCCCCTGCTCTTTTGGTAGATGCCTGGCTAGTGAACAGCTAAGCTGCTTTAGGCATGTAATAGAACATTCCATTTCCTGTTCCCTTGCTGACACAGAGGAGTGTTCCTGCTGGCAATGATCTAATCATAGTGCAGTAAGAAACATGGCAGTTTGATAAAACATGGTGGAGACAGCGGCTGAAATGGAAGCATATGTTCTAGAAGACATTCTTGAGGTAGGGCTAGGTTTGTAAATGAAATGAAAGTTGAAATCTGAACAAAGAAATCTTATCTGCCGGAATTATTTTACAGATGAATAGATTAGAAGAGAGAGCAAAGAGAAGCAGAGCATAAAAGCAAGACAGGGTCAGACCTTATTCCGTGTGAGAATGTGTCAGTGTGGTTCACATGATTACTAAAGGAGTCTAGAATTATTTTGTTTAAACTTCATGTTTCATAAATTGTAGATGTATGTTTGGTAGGGAAAAAGGGGGCTTGGACTTGATAAAAAGCCTTGTGCTGGTGCTGACCTTTAGATTAACTCATTAGAAGGTGGGGTCTGCAAAGCAGCTTTGAGTAGGTTTAGTATCATATGTCTTAGAATTCATTTACATATCTAAGCCTAAAGCTTTGCTTGCAGTTAACTGTTGAGAACAGCTGGATATTTTAACTTAAAACTGAGCATATATATCAATCTAATCGATTAATTTAGCTGGTACACTCTGGTCCTAGATTTTTCATGTGACTTTATTATAAATTATTAAAAATTTAAAACCCCTAAAATTTAGGACACTAATGCTAGAGAGCTATCAATAAAAATTTTCTGTAATTTCAGTTATGAGAATTTTAAATATTTCCTTTTTTTCCTGGTTATATCAATTTTATAAGAACCTATTTGAATATAAATCAGTCCAAGGAAATACATGTCAAAGTCAAATTATAATTGATTTTGGCCTTGGATGCAGTATGCTATCAAAAATTTGTATTTATAGATATAGATATTTAAATCCCATATTATCTGTGAAGTTGTAGGGTATTTATTTTCTTCATTAAGAAAAAACTAGCTAAATCAGATAAAGAGGCTTCAAAGTGGAGAGTGGTATTCCTAATACTTAGAATGTTGAAAATTTATTAACTATTTCATTGTCTACCTACAGGAAGAGGTTTTATTGTGGGGAGAGGGTTTGGGAGAAGCTGCAAAGGGAAGCTAGGCGGGGTTAGCAGGAGAAAAAAGCTTATGCGCATTATAAAGTGCTGCATGATCAATGAGTATTTTCTGGAGTCCCTCAGTGTGTGCTTGGAGCTGACATTGCAGCAAGTCTCATGGTTGTTCTGCAGAATGAAAACTGATTCCATTGTATTATCTTCCTCCTTGCAGACACCTGCCAACAACATGCTTTTTCCCCTGTTCTAAGAGCTGCTGTCTGAGTTGAATTGTGGTTAATTTTTATGGTTTTCCTTTTTTAAAAAAATTTTTACTTTGATACTATTAGTGAGTTTTTTCTTTTTTATAAACGGTGTGGTAAAATTATTAGAAATAGTGGTATACATGTTCATTCAGGGACTCTAGTAATTATGGGTGGTCACATGACTTTTAGGTGGCTCAGTTTAAACAAGTCTAATTAGATTATAAAGTTCTAGTGGTGCCTTTAGATTCGCTTTTTAAAAATTTGTTGCTTCAGATTTTAAAGAAGTGTATTTTATAGTTCTTGATAAATCTATTTGACAATTTTCCTTGGTCATTTAAAATTTCAATATGTAACAGATTTTACAAGTCCTATTTATTTTCTAGAGAAAAACCCACTTGAGCATAGTTTTGTGGTTTTAGTGCTAGATTTTTTAAATGCTGTCTCAACAATTGGCTTTCCATTATTTCCATTAAAATTGTTTAGTGTCATGTTAGGATTTTGCATTATTTAATTTACTAATTGTTACTAGTCATATAAAATTATCTCTGCAGTTTTAATTGTCCTAATTTTCAATCTGTCTTAATTTGGTTTCTGTATACCTGTTGCATTAAACTTAACTAAATGAGTAGTTTTCTCTCTTTATTTAAAATATTTGATTTAATTAAGTATTTGTCAGTAATTGGCAGACTAGATATGAAAATTTCACAAGTAGTAATAAAAGAGGCTTCTTTTGCAAAATTATTATTCACGACCTAATGCTAAAAATAAAAGTGCAAAGAATAAATTTGCTAACTCTGAAGCTAAATTTACCATTTTCTAAAGCACCTTGTATTGTAAGTAAATAGATATGTATTACATAATAAGATTTCCAGAAGAATATTTTGTTTTTTCAAAGGGATAACTCCTTGAATAAAATGTCCAATAATGGATAATGAAGTTCATCTGCACAACATACTGACAATTTTATTATTGTACTTAACACACTGCCACACTAGAAACATTTTTTTTTCCCTTGGGGCCATGGTGTTTTATTACAAAAATAGAATAAAAACTTCAAAAGCAAAATGATCCTTTCTAATTTGATGAAAAATTTGTTATGTTTTGTTGTTTTCTGTGCATGAGTTATACAACTTGAAAAATAGTTCAAGTGGCTCCCAAGGTAAAGAGATGTGTGAGTTACATATGCTTCACAAGGCCTCAGGCTCAAAACTAGTGTGAGTTAGTTAAATACAACTCACATGGCAGTTAATGTGTTAATATTGAGCTATTTCAATTTAATTAATGTAATTTCACCTTTGTGATTCTATTTATTGAGTATTGAGATTTTATGTAGATTCTGTTTATTTACATTAAGTTAACTTTGGACTTTTATTTTTTTCTGTGTTTATAATTTGGTCTTTTGAAGTGTAATTTTTTTAAAGGTGCTCTTGTTAAATCTTAGTAAAAAGAAACTTGAAATCAGTATCATTAGTGTATATAGTACAAATTCTCATAATGCTGTGGTTTACCTTTTAAACTGTGATTGCTTGTAACATATATACCCATGTTTTTAAGTTGAATTTTAGATCTTTAAAATCTTAAGTAAAATACTGTGTCTAAAATTTATAATAAAACAAGAAAAGGTTGATTTCAGCTTATATCAATACTGCTTTTCAGCAATCCAAGGTAATGGATTAAATAGAATAACTTGGTTATTTAAGTTATTCAAATAATATAGTCAGTAATTTTCTTCTTCAAAGCAAAGTGTTTCTGTTCTTTCTGCTCACCTTCTGTAAAAGGAACTAAAGCTCAGGAAAGTAGCCAAATACAGATGGTAGAAAAAGGGCTGAGAGCCCACATAAATATCTTATCTCTTGTTCTGTTTATGTTGTTTTTCCTGAGACATGATTATAATTTTAGAATTTTGATAATTTCCATGTATGTTATATGTAATAATGATCTTAATACTTAAAAAAGATCAATAGGAAGCAAAAATCTTTCGAATTTTCTTTCTTTGTACAACCACATTTGCATGATCAAGGGTTGTGTATGTAAACTTGAGGTTTATATTATATATATATATAGGCTTAAAAAATTTTTTTTTAATCCTTTTTTTTTCTTTTTTAAGAGACAGGATCTCACTCTGTCACCCAGGCTGGAGTGCAGTGGCGTAATCATAGGTCACTGTAGCCTTGAATTTCTGGGCTGAAGCAATCCTCCCTCCCACCTCACCCTCCCGAGTAACTAGGAGCTAGGACTACAGGTCATGTGTCACCATGCCCAGCTAGTAGCCTTTTTTATGTGAAAACATCAAAAAAGTTCAGCGTGATGTCAAGTGCCTATAATCCCAGCCACTTGGGAGGCTGAGGTGGGAGTATTGCTTTGAGCCCAGGAGTTTGAGATGAGCCTGGACAACATGGTGAGACCTGGCCTCTAAAAATAAATAAAATCATGAAACAAATGATTACTATGTATTCTATTTTATTACTTATAATTGGACCACGTTTAGCCATCTTAGAAATGATAAATTTTTACAAATACTTCTATCTTTTAACTTTAATTAAATTCAGAATACTTTGTTCAGGGTACAATATTTAATATATTTTTGCTTTAAAAAAGTAGCAATTTTTATGAAAATAAAAATATTTATAGTGTTAAGTATAATAACAACTCTCATGCCCAATCTTTTTCCTTTGTCAACTAAAGCCAGAATCTCTAGCTTCATCTGTACTTGACATTATAGGTTATAGTAATTTAAGGTAAAAACCCCAACTCTCTATGGTTGCTCCTTAGAGAGACAATGGATTGAGGATTTGACTAAATCCTTTAGGTTAGAACTGAATTAAGGGTCAGATTTAAGCAAAATCAGTAGGTTTATTATGGAACCATTTCTTGGCTGTTTTTGTTTTTAAAATAACATTGAAAAAGTCTCAGAGAAGTTATTGTTTGCCTTTCATTTGTCAAAATTATGGACTAATGGTAAATAGTACATTCCAGTTAAAAAGGGATATCCACTTGTCATTTACCATCAAAATTACTCAAATATCAAATCTCCATCTAGTAAACTCTTGATGGGTATTTGCTATATTTCTTTATATTCTATGAAATATGTTGTATATGTGTAATGTACATCATTTATATACTATACTAGTAAGTGTTTTGTGGATTTCTAAAGTGGGATTATAGGAGTGAGCCAACATACCTGGCTTCAAAATTTACTTTATATCTTCTTGTTTTGTTTATATAAATATGTATATTTGTATGTACCATACATATTTTTTTGCCACAATTTACTTTTGTCATTGGTATTGGAATAAATATTTTCATTGGAAAATAGAAGTGTCAGTAACATCTGCACATCTTTCTACTTCTCAAATTACAATTCTTCACCACCCCTAAATTCCCAGGAACTGTTGATTTGAGAAATAGTGTTAGGCAAGTGTTAAACTGTATGTGATCTGTGTTGTATAGATTCCTTGTTTAGTGTCTGACCTTTTGTCATTCAGCTTCTTTCTCTCAGTTTTGGTATCTGCTGCCTACCTTACCGTGATTTCTTTTTCTGGCTACAGATTGTCCAAGTGTTGATCCTCATAGTTTTTGGATATTGCTGCCAGCCTAACTCCTTGATTTCACACAGACCTTCTCATTTATTGACCTTATTCTTCTAACTAATGTTTACCCTTAGCTGGTTCTAACCTTGAATCTGTCCTATTGCCACTTCCTTAGATCTTGTCTCATGTTCTGCATTTTAATTTATGTCCTGTCATCATAACATAAGACCAGCATGTATTTGCGTAAAGTGTTTAAACAAGTTTGAGAAATAGTTTCTAAATTCTTATATTTTGTAAGGAAATACCAGTTAAGCTTTTCTGAAAACCTGTGCTATGTTTAAATGTTCACACGTATTGGAAAATTTTCCTTTTTAAGACTTTTTGTCACATTTATGCAATATTTTATTTTTTCAAAATATCTGTATCAATTTCTCTTTCCTATTGTTTTTAGCTTTCTCCATGTAATAAAGGGAAATAACATTGGATAGAAAGGTACTCTCTTCTGTAAAGCTTTATCTAATTAGATGACCAAAATATTAAGATTAAACCCAACATGTATCATTTTTTAAAATCTTAACAAGAGGATCACCATTTCTTAAGTATTTTATGAATTATATAAGAAGTATATATCTTTTAGATGGCTGGGTGCGGTGGCTTACGCCTGTAATCCTAGCACTCTGGGAGGCCGAGGTGGGAGGATCGCTCAAGGTCAGGAGTTCGAAACCAGCCTGAGCAAGAGGAGACCCTGTCTCTACTAAAAAAAAATAGAAAGAAATTAATTAGCCAACTAAAAATATATAGAAAAAATAAGCCGGGCATGGTGGCGCATGCCTATAGTCCCAGCTACTCGGGAGGCTGAAGCAGAAGGATTACTTGAGCCCAGGAGTTGGAGGTTGCTATGAGCTAGGCTGATGCCATGGCACTCTAGCCCAGGCAACGGAGTGAGACTCTGTCTAAAAAAACAACAAAAAAAAGAAGTATATATCTTTTAGATAAATAGGAATGCTGAATTATGTCGATATTGATTTTAAATATTTGTAGACTATGTTTAATGGGCCTCCTTTTTCATTGTTCTGAGTCTTTAGTGCTGTAGTCTGATTAATTGTGAATAGCTTTATTCCTCTTGGTGTCCTCAATGACTTAACAGTATATTTTGAACATAGTGAATGCTTGTTTTTCATTTTAATTTGAATTATTCTTGTACTGTGAAGGAAACACCATCCTCTCCCTCCACTCCTTTGGGCGTGTCTTTGAATTCTTGGCTTTGTTTAAGTGTATATATAGAGTGAGAAAGAACTAAAAGTCATTCATATTAACCGAAATCAACCCAGGTGATCAGTAGGTTGGGGTTTTAAGGATTATAATATAAGCTTTGTATAGCATTTGAAATACTGTAAGTTTTATTTTACCGTGTTTTATAATCTCTAAAATTAGGTTATATCATATAGTTTCTCCAAGATCCCATCTAGATATAAAAGTCTATAATGAGATTTCTTTTTTTTTTTGAGACAGAGTCTCACTCTGTTGCCCAGGCTAGAGTGAGTGCCGTGGCGTCAGCCTAGCTCACAGCAACCTCAAACTTTTGGGCTCAAGCAATCCTCCTGCCTCAGCCTCCCTAGTAGCTGGGACTACAGGCATGCGCCACCATGCCCGGTTAATTTTTTCTATATATTTTTAGTTGGCCAATTAATTTCTTTCTATTTTTAGTAGAGACGGGGTCTCACTCTTGCTCAGGCTGGTTTGGAACTCCTGACCTTGAGCGATCTGCCCGCCTTCGCCTCCCAGAGAGCTAGGATTACAGGCGTGAGCCACCATGCCTGGCCTATAATGAGATTTCTTAAGGCAGTGGCTTCAATAACTTCTAAACAAAATGTTTGAGATGATGGTATTTATTTCCTGTATATTTCAGAAACTTATAACCCATTCTACTATATTATTTCACACTTAAGAATCAAATTCAAGCTCAGTTTGACACTTGAACTATATATTGTTTGACTTCATTCTGTCCATTTAACTTTACAATACTTAAACTGTTTGCCTTTACATTGTATCCTAATATCTAATTACTGCTCATGTTGTCTACCTTCTACCCTCTTCACCATCTTCATTATTCAGAGTCCTACTTAGATCCCCTTTCTGTAGGGTTTTCTCCCTCTAGTCTTCCTTTCACATTCATTTTATCCTACCCTTTCGTGCTTTGAAAAAGTAATGTGACACCACATACATTTAAAATATTTTATGGTCTATTATGTCCTTTTTGAAATGGTAAATTCTTTAATATAGGGATCTGGGCTCTCTTTAAATTAAAAAAATAATTTATGTAAATGATACTTCATCCCCCAAAAAGATTTGAAGTAGTTTATAAGAGAATATACTTTTTAAAAAAAAAAGTAAAATACGAAAGCAAAATTAGTACATTAAGACCAGGGGAAAAAGTAGTATACAGAAAAGCATATATAGTATATAGTTATTAAACTTAGATCAAATTAACTACCAACCAGTGCTAAATTTGAAAAATTGATGACTTTTGAGTTTTGTGTATTCCATATGTAACTCCATAGGCATACAAAATGATTTGGAGAACTCATATTTTCTGAAACTTAGGTCTGAGAAAAAATTATTTCTTGGGCCCTTATAATGGAGGTACTGCATGTTGTAATAGTTAACTTTTTCACCATTCCTAGAATGATAAGCTTCATATTGTTTCTACAGAGAGTTTAAACCAAGGATTTACTGATAAAATGCAATTCAGTTAAAAAAAAAACAATGTGTAGTGTAAGTATAATACATGGTTTTCTGATGGTCTCGTTTGTTCCGAGGATAAAATTTAGAACATCCAGAGCCAGACTTAGAAATGTTTTTTGTATAATCCATATAATGGCCCACACAGTGAATATGGTAGACACACACATATGCACATGTACATTTATTTACATTTTCATTAATTTGTTTCAGCACTGTTTTGTAGTTTTCGCTCTCTCGTGTTTTATGTTTTGATATTATTGTATAATAAATGCTAGTTCTTTTTATTTTACAATTGTTGATTGTTGCTTGTGTATAGGAATACAATGGATATTTGTATATTGGTCTTGTATCCTGTAGGCTTACTAAATTTACTGGAGTTTTATTTATTTGCTGGCTCTTTTTCTATTTACTTGATCATATATACAAACAAAGTCAATTTCTACCTCCCCAGCCCATTGTTGTGCCTTCCAATTCTTTGGGTAGGACCTTCAGTAAAATGTAGAATAGAATTGGTGACTGTGGGCATCCATGCCTTTTCTGATCTTAGGAGGAAAAGGATTGTCTTTCATAATTAAATGTAATGTTATCTGAAGTTTTTTCTTGATTCCTTTATCTGGTTGAGGATGTACCATTTATTCCTATTTTGCTAAGAGTTTTATCATCAAGGAGTATTGAATTTTATCAAGTTCTTCCATCTGCATCTTTTGAGATGATTATGACCATCCTTGTTCTGTAAATGTGTGAATTATATTATGACTTTTTAAAAGTATTCATATTAACCAGGGGTGAGTAAGAATATTAGTTGACTTTGTATTTTAAACTAACTTTATATTCACAAGATAAATTCCACTTGGTCATGATGTATGACCCTTTCTATATATGGCTAGTTTTGATTTATAATATCTCGTTAAGAATTATTGCTCTTCACAAGGCCTGTTGGTCTTTAGTTTTCTTGTAGTATCTTTGACCATTTTTTTGCATCAGGGAAATACTATCCTCATAAAGTGATCGGGAGTATATCTTTCTCTTTTTTCTGAAAGTTTATGTATAATTGATTGATTGAACTGACCTTGAAGCCATCTGCACCTAGAGTTTTGTTTATGGGAAGCTTAGATTATTATTTGTAACCTTTATTCTTCTATGCTATCTTTCTCCTTTTTCTGAAAGTTTATGTATAATTGATTGATTGAACTGACTAGTGAAGCCCTCTGCATCTAGAGTTTTGTTTGTGGGAAGCTTAGATTATTATTAGATTATTATTTGTAACCTTTATTCTTTTATGCTATTAAGATTAAGAGCTATGTATTTTCCTCTATGTACTGTTTTAGCTGTATACCACAAATTTTGATGTATTATATTTTCATTAGCATTTAGTTCTAAATATTTTCTAATTTCCTTTGTGATTTCCCCTTTGACTTATTCTGCCTTTCTTAACTGGGGTTTCATGGGAGAATTGATCTTTAATGCCTGAGGCTACTAGACGTTCTATTATCTTGTTGATATTGCTTATATACCATTTTTAGGAGAATTGGGAATGTAGTTACTCATAGACTTCCAATTTAATTATGTGTAGTCGGAGAATATACTATAATCTCAGCTTTTAAAAATTGTTTTATGCCCTCGAATATGGTCTGTTTTGGTGAATGAATGTTCCATGGACACTTTAAAAGAATATATTCTCTGTAGTTGTTGTATCGAATGTTCCATAAATGTTGGTTAAATTATATTAGTTAATGATGTCAAAGTCTTTTATATCTTTCCTGATTTTCTGTGTGTTTGTTCTGTTAGTTCTGAGAGATGAATATTGAAATCTCCAACTGTAATTGTGGAGAGGCCCATTCTTCCTTTCTGATTTGTCAATTATTGCTTCATGTGTTTTGGAGCTTTGTTATAAGGTACATATACATTTAGAATTATTGTGTCTTCTTGCTGAATTGTTCCTTTTATTGTTATGATATATCTCTCTTTAGCTTTATTAATATTTGTTATTTTTTGCCTGAATGTAGATTATCTGATATTAATAATAGCTCTAGCAGCATTCCTACAACTAATGTTTGCATGTTGTGTCTTTTTCTATTCTTTTAACCTATCTATGTCTTTATATTTACAGTGTGGTTCTTTTAGACTGCATGTAGGTAGCTTTTGCTTTTTTATCCATACTGTCAATCTTTGCCTTTTAATGAGCATATTTTGTTCATATTCATTGAATATAATTATCAGTATTTTATGTTTAAGTCTATCATCTTGCTAATTGTTTATTTGTCCCATTTGTTATTTTTTTTCCTTTGTTCATGCCTTTTATTAGATTGAGTACTTTAAATTATTTGCTTTTTGTACATCTTTAATTTGACATTTTTAATTGACAAATATATATACTTATAGTGTGCAACATGATGTTTTGAAGTATGTATATGTTGTGGAATGGCTAAATTGAGCTAATTAACATATGTATTACCTCACATACTTATTATTTATTCATGGTGAAATCACTTAAAATCTTACTTCGTTAGCAGTTTTCAAGTATATAATACATTGTTATACACCGTAGTCACGATGTTGTAAATAGATCCTCTTGAAGGTCTTATTCCTGTTTAACTGAAATTTTGCATCCTTTGATCAGCATCTTCCCAATTCATCCGTCACCCTTTCTCCCATTTCCTGGTAACTACTCTCTTTACTGTCTGCTTCTGTGAGTTCAACTTTCTTAAGCTCTACATATGAGATCACACAACAATTGTCTTTCTGTGACTAGCTTGTTTTTCTGAGCGTAATATTTTCTGAATTCCTCCATGTTGTTGCAAATAACAGGATTTCCTTCTTTTTTAAAGGCTAAATAGCATTCTGTTGTGTATATGTACCACATTTTCTTCATCCATTCATCTATTGATGGGCACTCAGGTTGATTTCTTATCTTGGCTATTGTGAACAAAGGCTGCAGTGAATGTGGATGGAAGTGCAGATATCTCCTCAACATATTGATTTCGTTTCCTTTGACTATATACCCAGAAGTGGGATTGCTGGATCATAAGGTAGTTCTATTTTTAATTTTTTGAGGAACCTCTATACTGTTTTCCATAATGGCTGTGTTAGTTTACATTCCCATCAGCAGTGTGCAAAGCGTGCCTTTTCTCCATCCTTACTGGCATTTGTTAACTTTCATCTTTTTGATGATAGCCATTCTCACAGGTGAGAGGTAATATCTCATTGTGTTTTAACTTGCATGTCCTTGATGATTAATGATGATCATTTTTTCATAAACCTGCTGGCCATGTGTATATTTTCTTTGGAGAAATGTCTATTCAGGTCCTTTGCCCATTTTTTTAAATCAGATTATTTGTTTTCTTGCTACAATATCCTTGTATATTTTAGATAATAACCTCTTCTCAGATGTATGGTTTGTAAACATTTTCTCTAGTTCCATAGGTTGTGTCTTCAGTCTGTTGATTAATTCCTTGGCCATACAGAAGTGTCTTAGATCAGCAATTCCATTCATCTGTTAGGTTATTAAGTATGAAATGTCTGATTTCCTTAATTACGAAGGCAGTTGATATCTCTGACATTTCACTTTGGCACTTCTTGTTTTATTTTTATTGTGAAGGTACATCCCCATTCTTTCAAACACACGGTTTGGCTTATGATTATCTGTCAAATTTTTTTTTGGAGCAATTTTTTTGAAACCCTGGATAAGTCAAAAATTCAAGTTAGTTTCGAATATGAGTTCTGTCATGGAACCAATGCAGCACAGATAGCTCGAACTGTCAATGAAGTGTTTGGGAAGGATGTGGCTAAGGAATGCGCAGTACATTGATTGTTTGAGAAGTTCCATTCTGGTGATTTTAATCTTAAAAAGGAGCCACATGGGTGACCTGAGACCAAGGTGAATAATGATGAACTGAAAGCTGTAGTGGAAGTGAATCCATCTCAACCTCATATGAATTAGCAGCAATGTTTGATGTTGCTATTCCAATATTTAACCATTTGAAACAAATTGGCAAGGTAAAGAAGCTGGATAGATGGATTCTGCATGAATTAAATGAACATCAGAAGAGAAATTGTTTCGAAGCTTCATTTTCTTTTCTGCCATGACATAAAGGTGAACCATGTGTTATGTGTAATGAAAAATGGATTCTTTTTGGCAATCACAAGTGTTTGGCACAATGGTTAGATAAAGAGAGAGTGCCAAAACACAGTCCAAAACCAAATATTCATTTAAAAAAGCTAATGGTGTCTGGTGGTCCAGTGCTGGTATTATCCACTACAGCTTCATGACATCTGGTCAATTGATTATAGTGGATATCTACTGCAACCAGTTGGATGAAATGATTCAGATACTTGCCCTTAAGCAGCCAAGATCGGTCAGTAGAGACAGGCCAATCATCTTGCAAGACAGCACTTAACCACATGTTGCACAAACAATGCTGCTCAAACTACAGGGGCTGGTCTTGGAAACTCTCTGTCATCCACCGGATTCACCAGCCTTACACCAACTGACTACCACTTCTTCCAGGCTTTGGAACACTTTTTTACAAGGTAAAATATTCAATTCCCAACAAAGTGTGGAAAACACCTTTTGTGATTTCATTGCCACTTGCTCTCTAGGCTTCTTTGCTGCTGTCATAAACAAGCCTATCTTTAAGATGGCAAAACTGTTTCAGTAGTTTAGGTGCATACTTTGATTAATTGTACTGCTTCTTCTTTGAGATATAATAAACTAAATTTTTTATTTGAAATCAGACATTTCATATTTAATGACCTTATATTTTTGCTTTTGTTGCCTGTGCTTTTGGGGTCATATTCAAAAAATCATTGTGCAACTAGTGTTATGGAATTTTCCCCCATATTTTCTTTAGTAGTTTTATACTTTTAGGTCTTATATTTAAGTCTTTAATCTATTTTGAGTTGATATTTATATTTGGTATGAGATAAGGATCTAATTTCTTCCTTCTGCATGTGAATATCTTGCAGCACCACTTATTGAACTGACTGTCCTTTTCCCCTTATGTGTTCTTGGTGTCTTTGTCAACAGTCAATTGGATGCATAATGGGTGCATTTATTTCTGGGATTTTTATTCTGTTTCATTGGTCCAAGTTTTTATGCTCGTACTATGCTGTTTTTATGCTAATGCTGTGCTGTTTTGATTTCTATAGCTTTGGTAATATATTTTGCAATCAGTGTGATTTCTCTAGCTTTGTTCTTTTTGCTTAAGATTAATTTGGCTACTTGGGATCTTTTGTGAGTATTTTTAAGTATTCCATTTTATCACCTTTATTGGCTTATTACCTCTTTTTAATGTTTTATCTGTGATTGTTCCCAAGCTAGAATATTATGCAATCACCAAAATATTAATAGTTATTTTGAGAAAAAATTAGTAAAATAGGAAAAAACTCAAGACATATTAAAAGTCAGGACACAAAATTCTCAAGTCTAGTAAAAGTAATTCAGACACAAGCATACAGAAAAACTAGAATATAAATTGGAAGTACAAATATTAAAATATTTAATTTTTGGCTTTGTGCTTCTTTACAGTGAATATGTATTAATGAAATGAACAGAAAAGCAATTTCAAAATCCACATCACTTGTTCAGTAATATATCTTCTAAAAGTTTTATGAAATTGAGAGAAAGACACATAAAAGTATTCACTGTAGCAGTATTTCTAATAGCAAAGAAAGTAATAATAAATTTGACATGTTTATTTAAATTGGCACCTCAAGGAACCTATTAGGGTAGCAGGTCTGACTAGCCATGAAGGACTCAGGAAAGGCATAGAGATGATGTCTATATCTGTAACACGATTGCTGACATCCTGTTAACATAATCTTAAGGTACAATTTGAAACCATGATTAGAATGAAATGTGTTGGAAAGAGATTGGGGGATTGTTAGAATTCCGGAATACTGCAGCCAACTTGCTCTCAAAAACTAGGAGTTAGTTGGGGTTTTGACACTATACTCTTCAAATTCTTGTATATCCTTTTATGTAAGTTTTAGGTCATCTTCCTTACCCAATATGTTTAACCTTCACAGTTTCTGACATTTGTCATTTATTTTGTTCCTACTCATCTAATTTATTACACAATTCTTGGAGAATGTATCTGAGTATCCTTGCTGGGGGAAAGGATGGCTTTGATTTTGTTTGTACGTGTGCCGTGGGAGCCAAAGATCCAATGAGAGGAATATTTATAATTTTAATTTAATCTCCTTTATGACTTTGCGGAAGCTGCAATGTACTAAAAATAAATTAATCTTTTAATTTTTTCTTTTCTTTCGGATACTAGACTCGTGTACTAAGAATTACTTCTTGAAGTGTTAATGTTGAGTCAAGTCATGTGACTGTCAACATTCAATTTGTCTTTTTTTAAACCAAAATATGGGTTTTGGATGAAATTTTGCATTTACATATTTCAAAGTCATTTTGCCAACATACCTTATAGAAAACGTATCAAAATTTCTTAGGCATTCTTGACCTATTGTCAAGTAAACTTATCCTCTTTATCAAGTGAAACATAGAGCCAACAGCTATTCAGTTTGTTTGGTATACTTTGCAATGTGCCCAGTGTAATTTTTTTTCCTTTCCTTTTTTTTCTCTTAAGGGACAGAGTCTTGCTCTGTCACCCAGTCTGGATTGCAGTGCGATCTTAGCTCATTGTAACCTGGAACTCCTGAGCTCAAACAATCTTCCCATCTTAGTCTCCCAAGTAGCTAGGACCACAGGTGCACACCACCAATCTCGGCTGATATTTTCATTTTTTGGTAGAGATGGGGTCTTGTTGTGTTGCCTAGGCTGGTCTCTCTAAAACATTTCTCCAGGCTGCAAGTGATCCTCCTGCCTTGGCCTCCCAAAGTACTGGGATTACAGGTGTGATCCACTGCACCCAGCATTGAAAAACTCGAGTAAATAACTTTAGATAATTTAAGGGGCTTGGTATATAGACTTAAATATTTTTTTGCTAGTTAAATGGTAATTCTTATTATTTTATCATTACTCTAGGTAATGGTTCAAAGTCGGTGATATTTTAGGAAGACTTCTGCATTGAGTGTTTCTATAATGTGAATGTTTATATACAATTAGCAGGTAGATGGGGTGACCATATATTTCAGTCTGCTTGGGACAATTGTAGTATATACCTATTTTCCTGGTGTAATTTAAAAAATATTTTGATTTAGATTATATGTGGATACCCTAAAGTTAGAGGAATGATGACAGTATAAATCTAAAGTTACGTTGGTTCATACAGTTTTTTCCAATATTTATAGGTTTTGTACCACCAAATGACAGCAACTGAATACAAAGTATACTAAGATAGTTGAATACACCAAGCCAAAAAATATTTAATATCATGTGCATTTACCTGTATTTCTTCACTTTGGCTCAGTTTGGTTAAGTAATTGTCTCTTGAAATGCTTTTTACCGGATTCTCTTTTCTTTTAAAAGTGAAGACTTAGATTTGCTATAGCATTTCTTTGTCAGAATTTATTAGATTTTTTCATGTGTATTTTTATTACAGTTGCTATATATTTTTCTTCATGTTCCGATTACAGAGTTAAGTTTTAAATGACATGTGCCCAGCTCTGTTTTCTCACTAAACCATGTTATTTTTAATGTGCTATATTGCAGATTATGAGGTTTATTGAAGTGCATTTATTGCATTATAGCACAATTGTCTGTATTGCTGTAAACATCACATAAACCTTGATCTTCATAATTAGACAACCTTCACTCTATGACTGTAGGAATATAAGACTCCAGTGGTATTTGCATAGTAACTGCTTTTCTGCCTTCTACCACAAGAACCCACATGATCTCGTGACCGTTTCATAGCTCCTCAGTTTAGAGGGATTGGTAGGGAGTTGGTGGTTCAAAGGGTACTACTTAAAATGTCCCCTGGGTTCTGAATAACCAGCAGATAAATAGAACATTTGAGTTAACTAGATAATGCTTAATAGATTTAATTCTGAAAATTGAATATATTATTTTCTCCAAGTATTTTAAGTGAAGGAAATAAAATATGTTATTTATGTTAAATTTTACCTATGAACTTTGGTGTGTGAAGTGCTATGGTAGAAACAGATGAGTAAAGGTACAGGCCCTACTAGCCAGGCAGGAGTTACTACTTATTTTATCATTGATACCCATGTCCAAATTAGTTAGCTAAACAAAATCTTTTGGATCACCTGTGAGGATCTTTTAATAATGAAAACTGCAATTAATTTCTCATCTTTGTAATTTTAATTTTATATTTGCATAAACCAGTTAAAAAATAATCCTGTTGTTAGGCTGAAGTCAAGACTTTTGTATAAACACCAATGTGACTCAAACTTTGTGTACCTGCTGCTGCTTGTCTGCCAGCACACAACAAAATCAGTGAACTAGAAAGCAAGATTTCAGTGGAGAAACTAAGACAGGGTCAGTTATGATTAATTCTGTAGTTTGGGGTTTTTTCCATGAGCATGTATTTTAGTGACTATGACTTCATATATGTTTTAGAATATAGGGAGCTACTTATATATGTACTTATTTTATAAAGTAATTTTTAAAAATACTGATTCTTTTGCCAGTCTCACATTTTATGAAATAACTTCATCTGATTCTTTACATGTACCTTTGACATTAATGTCTTTAAAGCTACATTTTGAGTCACCTGGCACAATTTTCCAGAGCTCATCTTCCTATCATTTAAGACTTTTGAGTTAAAGCACTTTCATAGTCAGTATATGATATTTGTATCTCAAGCCACAAATACATACTTTTATCACTTTAATACATGTGAACTTTTCATTTTTTCCCCTATGTAGTTATCTATTGTTATCTCTACAATGAAATTATTTACTAGCTAGTTTTTAAAAGTGATCTTTGAAAGGATTATTTACAACAACATACAGCACTTAGAATTGAAGGCTGATCATATCTCCAGGAATATATTTTTAATCTTATTAACTTTTCTTTGCCTTAAAAAAAAAGCCCAAACATTCTGTCATGTGGCTTTCATATAAACTTATATCCACAACTTGAATTGTTTGGGGCTAGTGTGTCTTTCCCAAACAAGGAGGCTAATAACATAAGATGACTGTCCCTTTTCAGAAGCATTTAGGGGGTAGGGAGCATTGCTTTACATTTGGTTGTATATGATATTTGATGTCTATATGTAAATTCAGTTTTTAAGGAACTAATTTCTGTGCAAAATGAAGTTCATTTTAAAATTAGAAGTTCTCTTTCTGATTTCATCAAGACTGATGTTAATACAAATGTTCTAAAGCCTTCCCTAAAAAGGGTTTGCCATCTTTCTCAGTTTTAATATTTTGGAATTTAATGAAAATCCAAAGCAAGTATAAGTGTAGTCTATTTTTATAGCATGGCATAAAATGTACCTTCTTTTAGATATTATTTTTAGACATATAAAGCAAAATTGATGGGTAAAGAAAAATATCAGTTATAATTGATGGCCTTGATCTGTTTTGCTAAGTACTGAAATTTATTTAATATGGTACATATATTAATATATGCTTATATCTGATTTTAAGTGAGCAAGTATCTAGTGTTCTAATGTTACTTCTGTTTACTATTGTTTGATATGACAGAATTATCATTACCTGCTGGATCTCACCCAAATAGTAGAAGGATCTTATTCAGCAACTTTTATTGAGCACCTATAGTGTTCTTGGAGGTTGGGTTACATAAGCGCCCAAACAGATAATAATGCTTGCCATCTTGGGGTATTGTAAGGACTTTGGCTTTTGATGTAAGTGAAATGGGAGCTGTTGGATGGTTTTGAATGGAAGAATGAAAAGATTTTACATTTTAAAAGGAATTGGAATACTTAAAAAAAAAAATCTGACTTTCAATTATTATGTGAGCTTAAGTTTTGGGCAATATATATGCATATATGTATATGTGTATAAGTGCATATACATACCTATACATAAATAATTAAGACAAAGTTTCATAATTTATTTGGTTAATGGTAGTCTATTAGAAATCCCGTGCTGTTGCTGCCTCCATTAGAGTGTTTGTTTGTTTTTTGAGACAAAGTCTCTCTCTGTTGCCCAGGCTAGAGTGCAGGGGCATCAGCCTAGTTCATGAAGATAATGCAGGCAAAAGAGATGAAGTGTGATGGGACAGAATGAATAGGTTAGGTACATTAGATAGCTGTGGTGTAGGCCTTTATATGTAGATTCACTTTATTCTTAAGATAGCTATTTGTTAGTCTGTATATGATTTATTTAATCATTCCATTGATGAGCATATGGATTATTTATAGTTTTTTATATTATAATCAATATTGTAATGAACAAAGTTTTTTTGCTTACATGTGTGACTGTTTTTTATACTAAATTCCTAGAAGGAAAATATTGTTGATTTTGGATTCTGCCAAATATTCCTTCAAAACATTAGATATTATCTATCAGTGGATGAAAAATACCTCATTTTAATTTGTGTTAACTTGATTCCCAGTGAAGTTGAGCATATTTATTGGACATTTGTATTTCTCCTATAAATTGCACACCACTCACGACATTTTGCCCATTTTGGTATTTGTCTTTTTCTTAGCAAAATTTAAAAATTTCTTTATAATTCTTTTTATCTTGTGTACGTTATATTTTGTAACATTTTTTTCTTAGCTTGTCAATTTTCTTATTTTATGGCATTTTTGGATTTTTATTTTAATACTGTCAAAATCTATCAGTCTTTTCTTTCCTAGCCTCTAGGTTTTGTATCTTTCCAGAAAAGCCTCTTGTGTACAGTTTTATAACAAGTCAGTCTATTATATTTTCTTCTACTACTGATTTAATTTTATTTATGTTTCTAGTAGTTTTTCCTCCATCTGGAATTTTTTGGGGGAGGTGTATTTTGTGGTAGAGGCCTAACTACTTTTTCTAGCTTTGTAGCCATTCTCCCCAAATTAAACTATGTCTTTTTTCCCACTGATTTGAAATACTACCTTTATCACATTTTACAAGTCCCAAATATATATGTTCTGGATTCAGTATTCCACTGTTTTGATTATTGTCATTTTATGTTATATTTGACATATGGTAGGGTATCCCTTTCCATTGTCTTTTTCAAAAAAATTTTTGGCAATTTTTGTGTATTTTCTCTTCCAGATGAACTTTAGAATCAACATATCAAGTTCCATTAAAAATCCCTTTGGGATTTTGATTGGAAGTGCATTGAATTTACAGATTAATTTGGGGAGAATTGACATCTTTACCCTATTGAATCTTCCCATCCAGAAACATGGTATGCCTCTCCGTTTCTTCAGGTGTTTTTTTATGTCCTTTAGTAGAGTTTTATAGTCTTTTTTTCCATGTAGGTCTTAATACTTTTTTCTGTTAGGTATGTTCCTAGATATTTTTTAGTTTTTGTTATTATTGTGAATTACATCTTTTCTTCCATTGTTAAGATTATTTTCTAATGGGTATTGCTGGTATATAGTAAGGCTATTGATTTTTATAGTTTGATCTTACCATATACTTTTCAGTTGATTCTCTTGAAATTTCTGGAAGGATTTATGTTTCTTGCACATGATGACATTTTTGTTGTTTCCTTTTTAAGTATGTATTTATACTTACAAGGTTTTTGGCTTTGGTTTTTTTGTTTGTTTAGTTTTTCTGGTCTTATTGCATTGGTTAGGTTTCTAGAACTTTTCACTATTAGTTCAGATTTGGACATCTTCCTGATTTAAATTGAATGCTTCTAAGTTTTAAACTTTTATAATTAGATATATCTTGGATTTCTGGTAGAATACTTTATCAGGAACAAAAGTTTCCTTCTTGGCTTCACACATTTTTATGATAATGGATATTATGTTTAATCATATACCTTTGTTGGGATGTTATTTTTTACCTTTAATATTTTAATGTGAATTGCATTAATGCTTTACTAATGTTAGTCATGATGTGTTTTATTTTTAATATTTATTTAATAAATATTTATTTGGATGTTGCTATGGGCCAGAGACTGTGGCACACATTAGTGATAGTGCTGAGTATGTCTGAAAGGTTCCTCTCTGTCTTTATATGGAGAAGAGAGATAATAACCAAGTATCCAAGAACAAAATAATTTCGGGCTATGATGGTACTTATGGACTAGATAAAGAGGGTGATGTAGTAGAAAGATGAGGAGAGAACTTTCTTTGATAGTATCATCTGAGAAGGTAAAATATAAACTAAGACCTGAAGAATGAAAGCTTTGGGAAAAGCATTCCAAGCAGAAAAATCACTGCTTCTGTATGTAAAGGTAATTCTGTTAATTAGTGTTTAGTGTTTTCCTTAATCCTTTTTTTTTTTGCAGTTGTCATGTGATACTTTTTTAGACTGCTGCTGAATTTAATTTATTTGCGAATGGTGTGTTTTATTTAGACTTTTTGGTTTGTTGTTGTTATTCCCGTTCGGGTTTGTTAATATGGTTATTTATGATGAGCTTGGGCATTTTCCCATATCTGGTTTCTGGGCCTTGTAAACAAAATGATAATGTTCTATTTCTTAAACATTATAATAATGCTATTTACATTTGGTAGAAGTTACCTCTAAATGCATTTGGGTTCAGTGCTGTTTTGAAGAGTTAGATCTTTGATTACCCTTAACATTTCTTCAATGGACATAGTCTACTTAGGTTTCCTACCTTTTCTTGAATTACTTTTTTCTAGAAAACCATTCATTTTGTTTAAACTTTATTGCTTATATTTTCTCTTTCATTTTCCATATGCATACTTACTTACCCAAGAAATGTTTTTTGGTTTTACAAATTAAACCCATATCGCTTCTCAATTTCTTCATTTGTTTTTATCATTATTAATTATATTGATGCATTTTGATTTGTATTTTATTTTTGAAGCCTTTGATTTATTTTAAATCTTTCTTGGGTTCTAATGAATAAGGGTCTAAATTTTTCTTTAAGACAGCTATGGCTAAATCTCATAGGAAATTATATGCTCATAATTTTAATTTTCATTTCCTCTGTATTCTGAGAGTTAATTAGTAATCTTTTTCTTTTAAAATGTTCAAGTAGAGTATCATCCTTTTGTTGTTAATTTTTAGTTTCTTTTAGCTTTATGGGCCAAGAATATATAACTTTATACAATTTCTTCTTTTTGAAATCTGTTGAGATTTTCTTTTTTTTCTTAAGGTATGGTTTTTCTTTGTTTTAAAAGACTGTATTCTCTGTTCATGATATGCTAAATTCTAGTTCACTGTGAAATATCATTATTACAGTTAACCAATTCTATTTGTAAATCCTCTACAGTTTTACATAATTACTTGCTCCTCATTTTTTGAGCTAAGTATATGGAGTTTCTTACTATGTTGGGTAGATTTTCCAGTTGTTTATATTTAGCATTTTTGGTATTTAGCAGTTTTATATTAGCATCGTAGATGTCTCTCTTATAATAGCACCTATAATAGCATACATACAGGTTTTTCCTTTTTTTTTTTAATTAACCCAGTCTGTGTTTTGTTCTTTTTTTAAATTAGAGATTTAAAAAAATTTTTCTTGTAATTTGATCTTTTGGTTTTGTTTTTTTCCTGACATCGAAGGTTATGGTAAAGAAGAAATTGCTTCAGCCCCCCCATCCCTTTTTTGTCTTGGTAACCGAGTTTATTGAGTTTTCTTTCCTTTTCTTTTTTTTCTTTCCCTGTTGGAAACTATGTGTCCTATTCCTGTTTGCAGGCATTGAATTAAATTAAATTGTAACTAGTTGCTCCCTTGCTCTGGAACATAGGCCTTTGGCATTATTTCATTTCCATCCTGGCTTTTTAAATCATCTGAAACTTTAGTAAAATGTCTGTGTTATAGTATACTTCTACTTTTTTAACTTTAAGGAATCATTTATTAACAATTACCTGAGATGTTAAACATATATTATACTGGTTTCTTTTCAAGCTAATTAATCTTGTGATTCTAAAACTAACTCTTCCTTGGATTCATTTTTCTTCTTGAAGGAATACTTTCTCTGAATTCAGAAAATGTTGGTGGTTTTTAAATTTGAAGGCCCTTACATACCTAAAAAATTATTCTATAGTTTGGAATTTTACTTTCAAAATAACTGTGCTTCAGAACTTTTAATCACACAGTTGTCTTCTAGAATCTAGTTCTGTATTTAGGAAGTCTTATATCAATCTGATTTTTAAATTCTCTTAACAGGCCCCCACCAATACCACTCTGGAATTTTTCTAGATTTTATATCCTTAGAATTTTGAAATTTTACCAGGTTTATGACTATAGGTTTTATATTGTGTGCATTGATTGTGTATATTAAAGCCATCTCATAAGAATGTTTATATTCTGAAGCTGCTTTTATCATAACTGATAAATAATTATAATACCAGAAACAAGTTAAATTTATAATTAAATTGTATCCTACTACTGAATCCTATTATTGATATAGAGTTTGGGGGGAAATCTTGAAATACTCTATGACTTTAATTCTGTGACAGAAAAATCCATTTATACACTCTAGATTTGAGAATTCCATAGAATTTTGTCTTATCACTTTGGTGTGGCGCTCACCGGCCGCGAACCCTCGCCCACGGCCAGCACTCACAGTCCGCACGGTAGTTTGTGCTGTGCATTGACGACGGATCCGTTCTGCTCTTGTGTGATGAGGAAAGCTTTAAAGCACTGAAAGCTTGTTGTACTTTACAGGCAGCTTTAGGAAAATAACTATAGTAACTCCTACTAAGGACTTTTTATAAGGTCACAGATTCGTAGTAACTTATTAGCTGAACGTACACACTGCAACTGCAGAGATAAAAGCAAAAGCTTTGGGCTGTCGACTAAAGTTGACACTCAGCTGTGTGCCTTCATATCACGCTGTCGGCTAACGCTGACGCTTGCGTTCATCTGTGGCTGTGGACTATAGTCGACTCTCGTGCCAAAGTGGTTAAACATTCATAATTTGTCCACGTTATGGAGTTTATAATTAATGTTAAAAATTTCATATTGAAGTGTTACGTTAGTAATTTCATACTGAGTTGTTACAGGCAAATAAGCACTTCGAAGCATAAGAAAGGAAGTCATGATCTGTGTAAGCTCTATAGAACAAGGCTGTGTTAACCTTATATCACTGATTTTTAGCACCTTCCTAGGTCACAGTAGCTGCTTAATTAACACTTATTAGATGGATAGATGGTTATGAATGAAGAAATGTAGGAATAAATCAGTAGTTTTTTATATACTTTTTTTTTTTTTTTTTTTTTTTTTTGAGACCGAGTCTTGCTCTGTCGTCCAGGCTAGAGTGCCGTGGCATCAGCCTAGCTCATGACAACCTCAAAGTCCTGGGCTCAAGCAATTGTTCTGCCTTAGCCTTCTGAATAGCGGGGACTACAGGCACACACCACCAGTCTGGCTGATATTTTCTATTTTTAGTAGAGACCTGATCTTGATCTTGCTCTTGCTCAGGCTGCTCTCAAACTCCTGAGCTCAAGCAGTCCTCCTGCCTCGGCCTCCCAGAGAGCTTAGAATTATAGGCGTGAGCCACTGTACCTGTGGCCTTTTATTGACTTTTTGAAAGCTTAAGTTATCTTTAGTTAGAGTCACTTTAGTTTTATTTACTTTCATCTAAGCATACCATAATGAATCATACTGTTCATTGATATTTTTTTAGGAAGAAAGACTTTATTTGTTTAAATGGGTTTTTATTTTACTTCATTTTTAAGATTTCAATCTTAAACATAATCAGTGCTCTGTGACTTTACTGAAGATTTTGTAAAAATTTACTCTTTATTAAGGATTGTAAGATTTTACCCTTATTTAAGTTTACCCTTATTTAAAACTATAAAAAGTATAGACCAAAATTTTATTAGGTTTCAGGGTCATGTGCAAAAGAGAATAAATTATGATAAGTCTGTGCTTATCAGTATTCAAAGAACTAGGAAGAGCAGGTAACCATATTTTTCTGGGCTTGTTTGAAAGACATAATGCAAACTATTAAGAATTCATTCAGTCACTGTTGTACAGTTATATCTCAAATAGATTTAAGTTAGTTTCTTAACGTTTGTATGTACCTTTTTAATATCTTCTTATATACAAAATATATTTTCATAATGATAAGTTAATACCAAGGTTCAGAAACTGTTGTTGCCTTGAATTATGTTTACATAGCCTGTAGTTTGAATATCACTGAACAAGTTATCCGAGTTATGTAATTCAGTCCACAATGATGCCCTCAGGTCATGTTGTTTCTAAGGAACTTTTATTTTTTGTAAGTAAAGTGGTATTAATTATGGATCTGTGTCGGTAAACCCATTTTATGTCATTGAAATGCCAAAATTGGTCATAAAAATCAAACACTGATGTTTAGTAAAAGTAAAATTTAGAAAAAATAAAAATTTTACCATAAACATCCTTTTGGGGGGATTTTTTTGCACTGACTGGATTTATTAAGAAATCTTAATATTTTAAGTATGGCAAACCTTAGATTGAAGATACCTTTGTTTCTTGGAGCAAGTGTGGAAATTCTTGTTGTTCTAAAAAATGTTTGATATAGTCAAGATTTTGATAACCTTTCTTGATATGTAGATTATCGGTTTAAGATTTAGATCACTAGCTTGAAATTCAGTGATAGATGGACAGGGTAGTTTCCAGAACAACAAAAACAGAAGTAAATTGGTGAGATAGTGGGGAGGGAGAGTGTTGAATGTTAGGAAGTTCAAATCTTGAGCTTGCCAGCATTATAATTTTTTAAAGTATGTTTATCTTCAGAAACTGATCCTTTTTTTCCCATTCTCACCTAACATAATCTTGCATTTAACATACCAAAGTAAATTGTTAATTGGTTTCTTTGTCTCCAGTTCCACATCTATCCAAAACCATCTTTTACATGGTTTCTAATTATATTCCTACAACACTAATTATTTGCCTGAATGCTTGAATCCTTCAATAACTTACAACATAAATTCTGAACTTCTCAGCACGATATTGAAAGGCTCCCTGTTTCTTTCTTTTTTTTTTTTTTTTTTTTTTGAGACAGAGTCTCACTCTGTTGCCCAGGCTAGAGTGAGTGCCGTGGTGTCAGCCTCGCTCACAGCAACCTCAAACTCCTGGGCTCAAGCAATCCTTCTGCCTCAGCCTCCCGAGTAGTTGGGACTACAGGCATGCGCCACCATGCCCGGCTCATTTTTTCTATATATTTTTAGTTGGCCAATTAATTGCCTTCTATTTATAGTAGAGACGGGGTCTCGCTCTTGCACAGGCTGGTTTCGAACTCCTGAGCTCCAGCGATCTGCCCGCCTCGGCCTCCCAGAGAGCTAGGATTACAGACGTGAGCCACCGTGCCCAGCCGGCTCCCCGTTTCTTAAGCCTCATTCCTTTTACCACTCTCAATCAGAATTTTCACCTTCCTCTGTGTAATCACTGCATTAGTATCTATTTAAGTGCTATTTTTCAACCTTTTTGATAGCTGCTGCACATAGAGTTGCCTTTCTATAGTTTATATTTATGGAATATACAATACATTGATTATAATAAAATCACTTTGTATTTTTATTCTCCAGTGGCTTGCCTGCTGTTTTGAGTGTAACGTGTAATTGTTGCTGGATGTTTGTGGAGTTTGTATGCATGATGTCCAGTTAATCAAAATATACTATTTCCTTATCGTTTGGAATAAATACTAGTTTATTAGACTATAGAAGGAATTCTTCTTCTCTAAAATGGTAGTGATTATGTGTCTATTTTGAGGAGTAGTTTAAAATGTAATGCTAATCAGTTGGTCCTTTTGGCCCTGCATTTCCAAATTTCCATGTGCCTTTGTATTTTGAGTATGGAAGGATTTGGAGTACCCCTAATGGTATAAACAAATCCACTCAGTTCTGACCATTGTTAAAAGACATTGGTTTTTATTATTAAGTGTTTATATTAAGTCAGGCTTACTTTGGGGGAGAAAGTGAAAAATAATTTAAATTACTTTAGAAATCTAAGTATTACTGTTAAAAAAGGGTTTTTTCCCCCAAAAGCAACCTCTGCAGTAAATATCACCTTTAGCCTTTCAAAACTAAAAGGATTTAACATGCACAGAAGTATAGAGACTAGTATAACTTCTGTATATCTATACCTCAGATTTAACGTTATCAAGAATTTGCCGGGGCCGGGCGCGGTGGCTCACGCCTGTAATCCTAGCACTCTGGGAGGCCGAGGTGGGCGGATCGTTTGAGCTCAGGAGTTCGAAACCAGCCTGAGCAAGAGCGAGACCCCATCTCTACTAAAAAAATAGAAAGAAATTAATTGGCCAACTAAAATATAGAAAAAAAATTAGCCGGGCATGGTGGCGCATGCCTGTAGTCCCAGCTACTTGGGAGGCTGAGGCAGAAGGATCGCCTGAGCCCAGGAGTTTGAGGTTGCTGTGAGCGAGGCTGACGCCATGGCACTCACTCTAGCCTGGGCAACAGAGTGAAACTCTGTCTCTAAAAAAGAAAAAAAAAAAAAGAATTTGCCACACAGCTTTGTTTCCTTAAGTGATTTATGGCAAATTTCTGACACTGTCCCTACATCCTGCAGTATGCATATCTAAAAGATAAGGGCATTTTCTTACATAACCAGAGTAGTTCCTTTTTATATTACCTAATTCCTAGCTCATATTCAGATTTTTTTACTTATCTCAAAAATGACATTTTTACAGGTGGTTTGTTTGAATTAGGATTTAAATGAGTTCTACATTATTTTGCTGATTATATCTTTAGAGAATTTAGAACAATTCTTAACTTTTTAAAAAAAATTTTTGCTCCCATTCTACTTATTTCAAGAAAATAGTTGTACTGTAAAATGTTCCACGTTTTAGATTTGTATGTTTAGTTTCAATTTAACTCTGTGTTTCTTAACCTCCTCACTCCCACCAGGGTTTGTTGTTGTTTTTTCTTTACTCTTCGGAGGGGACATTAGGCAGTGTCTGGAGATAACTTTTGGTTGTCACAACCTGAAGGAAGGTTGCTACTGGTATATATAGTGAGTAAAGGCCAGGGATTCTGCTAAATATCCTAAAGTACACAGGACAGCTCCCCAAATCAAAGAATTATCTGGCCTAAAATGTCAATAGTACCTATAATGAGAAATACTGATTTATTTTGTCCTTATATTGCCTTACTATTTTTTGTATGCTGGAAGTTATTTCTAAAGGTTTAAAGTCTCTACTAGTTTATTGTTTATTTTGGGGGATGGTCAAGAATACTTCATAGGAGGTTCTGTGTATTTTATGTTGCATAAATCAGGGGCATATAATGTTTGATTGTCCCACTTTTAGTAATTAAACAATCCGTTCAGGTGGTAATAGCCTGATCCCTAAATGTAGAATTTAAAGTCAACTTTTCTAGAGCAATGTGAAAGTTCAGTTCCTTATTACACCATTGAATTTTCTGGTGGAAAAAATATGGAACTAGTTAATTGGATAACTGGTCTCTTAGTGCTAGATATTTAGAAACCTGCTATTTAAATAAGGATCCTTGTACTTCTGTTTTCTCATCTATAACAATGAAATGAACCTGTTGATTTCTAAGGCTTTTTGCTTTTTGATGGTTTTTTTATATTAGATAAGAATTTGATGCATGTAAGTATCATTTTGTAAAATATCCAGCTGGTCAAAGCAAGACATCTAAAATACCTTAAATATAACTTAAATTGTCAAGCTTTAAATATTTATAACTTTGATAGAATTTTTTCCCTTGTAATTAATTTAGTAAGGACGTCCTTTTCTTCTGTTCTCTCTTCATTGGAAGTTATTTATATATTGCATTTAAAGAAAATATTTTGAAATATTTATTTGAATTTCTTATTCTGGCCATTTTTAATATGCTTTATGTTCCAGATTGGTTGTGATTCAGAATGATTTTTTTCTATATAAATAATATAATAAACATGAGTGAGTTTTCAAAGGGAAAATGCATTTCAATTTTTAATCTGTAACTACTTTAACTGGGGATATGGTAAAGATATATAGGCCCATAATTTGGTTTAGGTTTTAATAAAGGATTATTTTTGTGTGTTTATAAGATTGCATCTCCTTATGTCAGTCTCTCTTCACTTGTTCTATAATATAGCACAAGATCTTTCCAGTTGGAAAGAGAAGAATTGGTATTAAAGGAGGAAGTTCTCTTCTTCCTCTCTGAACTCTTGTAACTCTTTTTTTCTCCCATTACCTTATACACTTTCTACCTTGTATGATTTTTCATTTGTACAAATTCTAGATAGTAAGGTTGGTTTTTACACAACCCTGTATCTCCCATAGTAATAAACAGCATCTCTTGCATATAGAATGTTTGCAATGAATGTATGTTTAATAAATCAGTGAAGATAGCATTTTGCTCTACCTACTATCTAATGTAAAATTTTTTGTATCTCCTATAAAATCTATAAAGTATATCTTTAAATTTATTTATTTTGATTACTCCTTCTCCTCCAAATACACTAGAGCTTTTTAGAATCCAAAAGGGAAGGGTCTCAAAAATCCTCTGGTAAATTTTACCTTCTTTACAGATTCTTTAGTTTATTCAATAGTTGCTTGAGTCCTGATGTGTGTTTGGCATACTTTTAGTGTTTGGGTGTTCATCAGGAAGCCAAGTAAAACTTTATTGTCCTGGACCTTAGAAAGACGATAAATATATTTATATACACATACATATATAATATTCATGTATGACAAATTTATGAAAAATTAGGCAGAATAAGCATCTAGAAATAGAAATGACTGAAAGACTTGCTTAGGTAACACAGGTAGCAGCTGAAGCAATTCTGGTACCTAGGCCTTCAAATCCTAGTAGTATCATTGAAATTAGCTCCTTCTTCATTAATCTTAAACTGGGGAGGAAACAATAGATATTCATTCCTATTCTTTTCTTTCATCCTGATAATCCCCCCTTTTTTAAAGCTCTCTATAAGACTTTCCTAGTCATTTGACTACTGTTTTTTAAGTTATCAAATTTGCATATAGTAAGAATAGTGGGCTTAAAAATCAACATAAGAAGCCAGACGTGGTGGCTCACGCCGGTAATCCTAGCACTTTGCGAGGCCTAAGCAGTAGGATTGCTTGAGGTCAGGAGTTTGAGACCAGCCTGAGTAAGAGCAAGACCCTATCTCTACAAAAAAGTAGAAAAAAACCCAATTACTCAGGTGTGATGGTGCAAGCCTGTAGCCCCAGCTCCTCCAGAGACTAAGACAGGAGGATCACTTGAGTCCAGAAGTTTGAGGTTGCAGTGATCTGTGATGACACCACTGCACTCTAGCAAGGGTGATAGAGCGAGACTCTGCCTCAGAAGACAAAAAATCAACATGAGAATTTTTGTGGAGAATTTTAAAGTCAGTAAGAAAGCAAATGTTTCTATACTTAGTATCTCTCATTAAGGGATTGAAATACAATTTTTTTAGTAAATTTTCACTAGGCTTAGTTATGATAAAGTATGGCATAGGGGAATTTATGTCAGAAAATCACTTTTGATTGAAATTTAGTACCTTCTATGATCTAACTTCTAACCTTCTGACTTTCCCTATAGTAAACCATCTATCTGATCTATCATATAGAAATTTTATACTTGTCTGCTATATTCCTTTTTTCTCTCCTCTTATACCAATTAGATAATTTGATCAAAATCCTTTCATATTATTTTTTCTGCATGCATTGCTTTCTTTGAACAGCTTTAGCACCTCTGGTCTTTACTTTGGCAGTTAACTAAATACTGTTCTTTGAGGTCTTTTGCTTTCTAAAACTTTAATTTAAAATATTATATTATTTAATTTTTCATCTGCTTATTTTACCCATGTTTATTTTCTTACATTTATTTTGTTTACTTTGTCTTCTCTTACTGAACTAAAATAATGTCAATATTTTAACAGAGAAAATATCATTGAGAAACAACTTTTTCTTTAGAAGGATTAATTTTTGGACCATGTTTGACAATAAGCTGTAATTTTGAATCACACCTTGCTATGGCCAAACCATGCCCAGAAGTCCACTTCTCCTATACTTTAACCTTTCTGAAGTGATTAGCCTATAAGATTTATGTTTTATCATATTTGCTACTGCCTTTAAAAATAACTTAAAATTTTTTAAAAATTGTTCTTATTTCCATCTTCCTGTCATCTTAACAGTTGTTATCGATTGATTAAAGTACTGCAAAAGTTTATGACATTTAAAAAATATTTATGGAGACTATTTTCAGAGTGTTCTGTGCCTATTAGTATTTGAAATATTAGAAATTTCAAATGTTCATATTAAACTGCTTTAGTTTAATGGAACTTTGGAGAGAAACATATTATTTCTCCCAGATTTAACAGTTAATATTAAATGTATTGATTAAATATAGTAGTATGCCTGGTTACTTGATTGATGACTTTCAAAGATGGAATAATACAGAGTCTCCAGTATTAAGGTAGTTAGGAATTTATTCCTTATGGTGTTTTTCTTATTCCTGACCTTCAGGATACCAGGCATGAACATGATTGTACTCTAGATTATTAATTACTTTTATATCTATTTTAGTTATTACAGTGTTAGAAGTACCTTAGGTTCGAGAGATAAATTTCCTTGATCATATTAAATAGTGATATATAATAATTACCAATTTTTATCAGCAAACAGAAAAGAATATATTTTAGTACCTATTTGTAAGTGGCACTGTGTTAAGGGATGTCAAAACAGAACTTTTCCTCATGTCTTAGAAGTTTATTATTTTTTAACTCTTTAAATTTTTAAAAATTGTGCCTGGTATATTTATTGTGATGTGGTTCTCAACATACAATGTGTAGACCCTTCAGGGTACCAGAGACCATTTCAGGGTGTCCAAGAGGTCAAAACTATTGTTGTCCTAATAGTAAGATGTTATTTGCAATTTTTACTGTGTTGACATTTTCATCTGATGATGCAAAAGCAGTGGTAGGTAAAACTTTCTGGTCTCTTAATCCAGGCCATGGCACTAGACTATACTAGTTTTATCATATTCCTTATTGCTGTGCATTTGAAGCTCAAAAAAATAAAAAGCCAGTTTCACTTTAAGAATGTTCTTGATGTAGCAATAAAATCATTAATTTTATGAAATCTTCACTTTTGAATGTTTATCCTTTTAATATTGCTCTGTGTAACAAAATGGAAAGTACAGATAAAGCACTTCTGCATATACAAAAGTATGGTGTTTGGAGGAAAAGCACTTGTGCTATATTTTGAGACGTGAAGTTAATTAACCACTTTTTTTTAATGAAATGTCATTTTTACTGTAAAGTATAACTGAAAACTATAGTTATTAAACTTGGGTATTTGGCAAACATTCTTAAAAATGATTGAAGTGAGCCTGTCACTTTAAGGAAAGCAGTCAACAATATTTGTTGCCAATGATTAAGTTTTCCAGCACAAATTAGAATTTTGGAACTCATTTTTGCCCAAGCTTGATAGCTTTCCAGTACTTAAAGACTTTTCTTATAAAATGAGTGGTGATATTAATGAATGTGAATTTTTGATGTAGTAGTTTAATTTCTAAAATGGTAAATATCAATAAATATATCCCTTATATGAAGTCCTTGGGAGCTCAGTACTTCATAAGTGTATAATGGAGTCCTGAAAGCAAAATATTCTGAAACTGCTGATTTAGGTCTTCTGTCAAAGTCAAAAGTTTCACAGCCTAAGCATTAACCTCATAACCTCATATATATCTCATAACCAAATCAAAATGAAAAAGAATACATAGATTTTAGTAAGCAAATTTAGATAGCTTATGAGTAATTAATTCTTAAATTCTTCTACAAATGTAATTCTCTTCTCTAGTTAAGCAATGGGCTTAGATAGCTCATTGAATTCATTTAAGGTTGCATTGTATTTATCATTGATAATTATGTTAAAATATTTTTTCTCTTCTCTTTCTTTTTCTCCTGTTTACTTCTCTTCCCTCTTTCCCTTTCTTCTTTGTTTCTCCCTTTCCTTCCTTTTTTTGTATTTATTTTCTAGGTGGAGTCTTTCATTTTGGATCAGGATGATTTGGAAAATCCAATGCTGGAAACGGCTTCCAAGTTGCTGTTATCAGGTACTGCTGATGGTGCAGACCTCAGGACAGTAGATCCAGAAACACAGGCTAGACTGGAAGCTTTACTAGAAGCTGCAGGTATGTCTACAAACTGTACGTCTAAGTCTACCTTATTGTCCGAAGTTATACATAAATCTAACTAAAACTACTATAAATGAATGATCTTGGACATTTAGCATACAATACTATTCATAAAGGTTAATTGACTGCTTTTCTAGAGAATTACATGGAGCATTTTATTAAAGCATATTTTAATTTTCATTACCAGAGTATATCCACCTGCTACAGTAGACCTTATAAAGAGAGACTTCTTATACAGTTATTTTCATTATTCATGAATTTTGTATTTGTAAGTTTGCCTACCTGCTAAAATGTATTTGTAACCCCCAAATCAGCACTTTTGGTCTTTCATGGACATGCTCAGAGCAGCAAGAAATTTGAGTTCCCAGCTGAGGTTGAAGAAGGTTGAACCTTCTTGTTTTAGTTCTCATATTGTAAACAAGAGTCCTTTTGCAGTATAGTGCCATGTTTTTCACATTTTTGTACTTTTTGTTGATTTCACTGTTTAACACATTGACTGTCACACTAGAAAAAGAAATTTTTCCTTGGGGCCATGGTGTTTTATTATAAAAATAGAATAAAAACTTTGTAAACAAGAGATCCTTTCTAATTTAATGAAAAATTTGTTATTTTTTATTGTTTTCTGTGTTTTTTCAATAAAAAAGTAATACAAAAACTTGAAAATTAGTAATTTAAAAAGCAATGTGAAAACTTGAAAAATAGTTAATAAGGGTAAAGTGTTTTTCTTGACTCATCAAGCTTAAGTATAATTTAAAGGTAAACATAAATAGAAATATGAAATTTATTGACTTCTATTCATTTAATCCACGTTTTTAGAATTGTCAGTATTAATTGTAACAAGAACATCAACAAGTAAGCTTTTCACAAACCAGCTGTGGGGTTTAGCTCAGGTTTTGCTTTACAAGTCCCCAGGCTCAAAAGTAGTCTGAGTTAACTCCAACTCACATGGCAGTTAAGGTGTTAAAATGGCCCCCAACCATAAGGCTGAAGTACTGTCCTGTGTTCTTAAGCATGAGATGGCTGTGGTGTGTCTTACGGGGAAAGAGATGTGCCTTATGAAAAAAATGCACATGTTAGGTAAGCTTTGTTCGGGCATGCGATATAGAGCGCTGCTGGCTGTGAGTTCAGTGTTACTGAATCAACAATATATGTTAAATAAGGTGTATTTAAAGAGAAACACACATAAAACCAGGCTATGTATTAATGACAACGATATGACCAGAGATTTATAGTAACTTAATCCTGTATTTCTCCCAGCAGTAATGGTTCAGTACAGTACTCACTAATTCAGTGTGTCTGGCAACTTCACAGAACATAATTGCAATGAATAATGAGAATTGACTATGTATAATCTCCTCTCCCCAATTTTTTGTTATAGACTGTCTCTTGAAAACTTGTAAAGTGAGTCATTATATTTTTATAAAGTTTATCATCATTACATTGTCCCCATGGGAACAATGTTTTAATTAGGGATTATATATACAACCAAAGATTTAGCACTATATATATATATATATATATATGCCTTAAGATAATAACTCTGACTCTCTGATCATTTAAAAAAACATATGAAGAATAATTTTTCATAGTTAAAGAATCCACGAGTTGCACTATCTATTGCATGTGCAATGCATGTAAAGTACTACTTTATTATAGCATAAAACTCACCTACTACTGTTTAGTAATCCTTTCAGTAAACACTTTGTAACACAGCATTTAAATATTTGAAGGATTCATGGTGAAACTTGGTTTCTATCCTGTGTAAAATTCTAGAATGGATTGTTAAAAGGATATTGACCTGAAACATAGTAAGGGCATGTGCCAGGTCTTGTTTATGAGTATACAGAACTATTTGTACGGAATAGTAGAGATATAATTTACCATCTGCCAGACATTTGATGTTGCTATAGAAGTTTATGAGAGAGAAATGAAGATTATGTAATTATTTGAAAATATTAATACATCATAAGAGGGACAGGGAATATTTCCTCTGAAGACAGAAAGGCTAAGATTGCATATAGTGTTATTCAGATGCCTAGAAAACTATCATATAGAAGAAGGATATTTGTTTTCTGTGGCCCCAAGAGACAGGACCAGGTTCAAAGATGCTACATGGAAATGTTGGTAGATTTCATCTGAAAGTATGCTAATAGTTGCACGTTTTTCTCACCTCTGTATTTATTACCATGTTTTTTGCTTTCTTTACAGTAACTGACAAGCTAGCCTCCCCCTTTCTCTCTCTTCCTCCCTCCTCTTTCACTTCTCTCCCTTCCTTTTTTATTTTCTTCCTTTTTTAATGAAAAATTTCACACACAAACCTAGTGAGAGAATTGTACTATCTGTGTGTCCATCATCCAGCTTCAATAGCCATTATTGTATAGGCAGCGTTGTTTCATCTTTACTCATTACCACCTTGCTGACACCCTTACCCACATTAATTTAAAGCAGATCTAAGCATCATCATTTTATATATAAATACTTCAGTATGTATCTCTAAATTAAGAATGTTCGATGAGAAATATAGCCATAATACCATTGCACATCTAAAGAAAGAATAATAGCAATTTTTATCATGAAATATTTTGTCAGTGTTCAGATTTAGATTTCCCCAATTATTTCATAGTATATTTTTACGGTTGATTTATTTGACATAGGATCCAAACAAGGTTCACATATTTTTAAATGGTAATTATTTTTCTTAAGTATCTTAAATTACAGTAGTTCCTTTTTTTTCCTATTTATTTGTTAAAGAAACCGAGTTATTTGTCTCACTTTATGGATTTTGCTAGTTACACCCCTGTGTATTGTATTTCCTATGAATTCAGATCCACATACTTGACCAGATTCAGATTTATTCTATTTTTGGCTAGAGTAGTCATTCATGGTAGTATGTTTCTTTATGTATCACATAGGTACTGTTGTCTGGTTGCTTCTCTGTTTGTGATGTTGAGATTGAACAGGGTTTAGATATCCAATACCTTTCTAGAGAAAGAATGCTTAAAAGATGAAAATTTTTTGGAGCTTGTCTGAAAATGCCTTTCTTAGTATTCTCTTACTCGATAGTTTAGGTATAGAATTCTAGTTTAGAAATCACTTTCAGAGTTACCACTCCATTGTCTAATTTCTGGTGTTGCAGTTGAGAAGTTTGGTGCCATGCTTATTTATGACTTTTTACTCTCTCTATGCCACATGTTTCCACTCTTCCTTCCCCAGAGCTTTAGAATTTTGGCATTTTAAAATTTTGGTCTCATTTTAAATACTTTGGTTGTTTTTTACATTTAAGATTTCCTTTAAATGTTTGGTGATGCCTGCATTCTGTTTGTAGTCAATAGCAATGCTATAAAAAGCTGCATTGGAAAGCCTCTATCCATGTTTTGTCAACTGGTGCATTTCACTGTACAGTATGTGTTAGTCTCCTGGTGCAGCATAACAGCTTACTGTAAACATAGCAGCATGAAACAACATTCGTTTTCTATCTCTTAGTTTCTGTGAGTCAGACATCTGGGGACAGTCTGGCCAGATTCTCTTGCGTAGGGTCTCACTGGGCTGAAATTAGCTGTGCTAAGTTCTCTTTAGTAGACTGTGGATGAAAATTCACTTTGAAGTTCATTGTTGTTGGTAGTAGAATTCAGTTCCTTGCAGTTGTAGGACTGAGATCCTGATTTTCTTATGGGTTATCAGCAGGGGTACCTCTAACCTCCTTGAGGTTGCCCACATTCCTTGACAAGTGGCTCCTTCCATCTTTAAGCTAGAAGAGGCAAGTAAAATCCTTCTTGTGCTTTGAATCTCTGACTTCTTTATGTCCAACCAGCCAAGAAAATCTCTACCTTTCATGAGCTCATGTGATTGGCTCAGGCCCACCAGGATAATCACCTTATCTTTAGGACAGCTGTGCTTTATGACATAACTTAATCACAGGAGTAAAATCTATCATATTCACAGTCCCAAGGATTATTTACCTCTAATTCCTGAGTCTTATTGGGCTAATAGAGATTGTAGCCTGTTTCTCTTTGATATCTGTGTTTCAGTATTCTGTTCTGTTAAGTCAGTTATATCTCCTATTTACATTGTTTTCATAAATATTAATTTAGATTTACAAATTTTTCCTAGTTTTTTTAAAGATGGAGTTTCTGTTGCATTTGAGACCTCCTTTGAGTAAGTTGTAAGAGGAAAAAAAGGAAGAAATAAGTATTTACTCCATTATCTTAAAATCAGAAATGTAGATAATATTTTAATGGGCCCTCTATGTGAAGTTCTGTGGTTCTGTTGTTCACTTGATTAAATGTCAGAATTTGGAAAGAATAGTCTGGTCATCATGTTCCTTTTCTGTATTTTCATCTACACTGATTAGTATCTAATAACTGTATAAGAACAGAAAAAAGGGTCTGTATAATTCAGGTAGGTAGAATAAGTAATTTTTGATCACTGTTTATTTGAAAGGGTCGCCATCTATATCTTTGGTTGCTTCCTGGTTATCTTCACTAAACTAGTTATCTTTAGGAAGATACGTGAAGTTCATAAAGACTTAAGGGGCATTTTGTTGTTGTTTTTTTTTTTTTTTAAAGCAATGATCCAGATCTATCCTCTTGCCTAGTTCCTGTTGCTATCAGTGACAAATATTTGTTATATAGCTAATCTGGATTGGCTGAAAAATTAGAGTTAATTCTCTTATGTGGAAATGCATCTATGACTTTGATCTCCATAGTACCACAATATACTTAACTAACCAAAGAGGATCTATTGAATAAATATTACTATAGCAGATTTGGAATACAGTATAACTTTTAATATTAGTGGCACAAATTATACAGTAGGTGTAACTCTTATCCAGACCAAGACTATTCTGATTCTTTGTACATGTTGATTGTAGCTAATGTGAAATTTGACTGCTCTGAACATTTTATTACAGCTAAAATCATAAAGGCTTCTTGCTAGATTTACTTTTGGTTTTGGGAGATGTAATATTTGATGTCTTAGTTTTTATTCTTTTTTAAAGAAAGGCAAGCAAGCTTAAACTTTAAACACAAATTAATGTGTTATTGAGTCCCTGTCACTGTTATAAGTTACATGTGTCTGCAGATATGTTTATTATTACTGAGTGAGTGGTCCTTTTTCTGTCTTAAATAGTTTTAAAACCTGTAATAGCATTAAACTTGAATGTGTGTCTGAATTACTTGGGGATCTTTTTTAAAATGCAGGTTTTGGATCAGTATATCTTAGGGCCTGATATCCTGCATTTCCAACAAGCTCCCAAGTGATAGCAGTGCTTCTATTCAGTGGACCACATGTTGAATAGCAGGGTTATATAATTATAACATTAGAGGTAAAGAATTTTACTTCTGACTGTGCATCAGAATCACCTTAGCACTTTTAAAATGTGTAGGGCCCACATACTGAATTAGATCTCCATATATGGAGAGCTCAGCATCTATGTTTTTGAAAAGGACCACAGGTGATGTTGGTGGGCAGCTTGGATTAAGCACCACTGAGTTAGAGTAATAAACGTTAGAGGCAAGCTTGCTTTATAGGGATATCTAGAAAAGCAAAAAGTTATGTTTCATGCAGATGGTTACTAACCATATGTGTTTTAATATTATTTTTTGTTTGCTTTTCTGGATGATTTTTAGATATGTTTAGATAGGATTTTGAGTATATGTAGTAAGTTATAGACATAATTTGAAATGAGGTGCTCATATGTAGCTTATCTTTTATATATAGTGTATAATGCCTTTTTAGGCCATTTTTAGTCACAAGTGATAGCCCAACTAAATATTCTTAAGCAAAAGTGGACATTTACCAAAGCATAGAGATGATGCTTGCTTCTGGCACTGTTGGCGTCAATGAGTCAAAAATAATTTTATCAGGACTCTGTCTCCTCCTTTCTGTTTCTCTACTTTCCTGTATGTTGACTTTATTTTGGGCAGTCTTTTTCTGTATGTGGCAATAAAAGTGGCTAAATAGCTCATGACTCACA
This sequence comes from Cheirogaleus medius, assembly GCA_008086735.1. Taxonomy (NCBI): domain Eukaryota; kingdom Metazoa; phylum Chordata; class Mammalia; order Primates; family Cheirogaleidae; genus Cheirogaleus; species Cheirogaleus medius. The sequence continues at coordinate 17,372,130 of VBSM01003198.1, read as the reverse complement.
TCTTACCAGTTTAGCAACCTTTGAACATAGGTTCTTCTTTTAAAGATATGACAGAAGTTTAAGTGAGGACTCCTAATTGTGCCATCATAGGCCAAAGACCCATTTCTGGCACCAGGGATCACAGGATCAAGTACTTATGCATCACGTGGAAGAAATAAGATTATTAGAAAATTGGAGAAGAATGATTTCTCCAAAGATGCCGGTTTGACAGTATATGTGTCCATTGTAGCATTTGGAGGTTATTTGTTAACATATAATATATAGATTTAAGTAACTTGAATTTTGCTTTGTTTCTCCTTTTGGGTGTGTCCATACTGGTGTGAAAATAATATAATAGGAATAGGCAAATTATCCACGGCTGATGGTAAAGCCTTTGCAGATCCTGAAGTGCTCCGGAGGTTGACATCGTCTGTCAGTTGTGCGTTGGATGAAGCTGCTGCTGCACTTACCCGTATGAGAGCTGAAAGCACAGCAAATGCAGGGCAGTCGGACAAGTAGGTACATTTTTCCTGTGATCAGTATAAAATCATGTTCTTAAAAATAATAAAAATAGCTAACATTTACTGAGCATTTATTTTGTACCTGGTACTGTGCTACTTACTTAACATGTGACATCTTATTTATATGCACAAAAATCTTTTAAGGCATAGATTTTGTTTTTACTTCCATATTACAGGTGGAAAGCTGAAGAAAAGTGAGTAATTTAAGATCAAATAGGTGACAAGTGGCAGAGCACCACTTGAATACAATTCTTAGTCAATATCTCATAACAGATCTTTTGCTTATTTAGATTTTGGGCTGTTTTAATGTATTAGAGCAAAGAAGTAAATACTTTTCAGTTAGTCATGCAATTTTCCAGTTCATGTGTATAGCTTGGACCATTTTAAAGAGTAGGGCTTTTACTTATTTGTTTCTTGAAGTTTTTAAAAAAATTATAGATCTAGTTCCTATAGCTTGAATGTAAGTGAGTCCAGTGATTTGGTTTTTATATCTCCTACAATTCCTCGTATATAGTACTTTATAATTAGTAAGGATTCAGTAAATGACTTGGCATTTTCAGTTTTTCTGATGATATTAATACAGTAAAAACCATACCATCTCATATACAAATGCTATTATGGGTATATATTGTAAAATGGGTAGAAACTCCAAGGAAGCAACTAGAAAAGAATCATTATCTTTTGTCTAATAGTATTTTTATGCAACATCTTCTAAGAGCATAAAAGAGAGGTTTGGTATTAACAAATGCATGAATTTGTTGTTTCCTTGGCTCTTTATTAGTCTTTCATTCATCTAGATTTTTGTGTTTTCATTAGTTTACTTTATCATTCTTATAGATTGACTCTCCTTCTTTAGTTAACCTTGGGTTCCATTTCTTAGTTAATGTGTAGTTTTACTGGCATATAATATTATTGATATTTTCCAGATATTTTTTCATATGGTACCTGCTGAGATTGGCAAGAGAGAAAATTGAAAACACCTTGGAGGGGCTATTGAAGCTAGTTCAAACAGGAAATAGAATAGAAAAGTAAAAAGTCATAGATTTTTTAAAGAAAATATTAGAATCTATGAGCAAAACAATAGAACATGTTTGGCATAATCATATTTATTCAACAAAGTTTGAGAAATATGGTGGAGTTAAGTGCTATGTGCCAGATTTTCTACTATTTAAGTGCAGTGCCATGTGCCAGATTTCATATGCCCTTTCCTCACAAGTTCTGAAATTCAACTGTTGCTCAAGTAGATCCTGTAAGGTTGCTTTAAAGCTAGCAAACACTAGCTATATGGAAATTGAATGAAAAATCCAAATGGTAAAGTAGATGAGGGTGGTTATATGCATGATGAGAGAGAAAGAATGAGACAGAAGGGGAGAGAGACACTATATTGAAAGACACAAAAGGTATACTCTTAAAGACAATAAATGTCTTATGGGAAGGATTTGTCCTAAACTTGCTTAAATGAGGAAAAAAGTAAGTGAGGAAGTACTAGGGCAGTGTTTGGGTTGGAGGTTGTCTTAGTTCATTTTCTGTTGCTTAAGAGTACCTGAAACTGGGTAATTTATAAAGAAAAAGCATTTATTTCTTACACTTAATGGAGGCTGAGAAGTCCACAATTGAGAGGCTATATCTGGTGAGAGCCTTCTTGCTGGTAGCGACTCCCTGCAGAAAGTCCTGAGGCAGCACAGGGCATCATATGGTGACGAGGTTGAGTGTACTAGCTCAGGTTTCTCCTCCTCTTCTTATAAAGCGACCGGTCCCACTCCTATGATAACCCATTAATCCGTTAACCCCTTAATCCATTCATGAGAGCATAGCCCTCATGACCCAATCACCTCTTACAGGCCCCCCCCCCAATACTGTCACATTGGGAATTAAATTTCAACATGAGTTTTGGAGGGGACATATATTCAAACCATAGCAGAGGTCATGCTGTACTTTTAATAGGGTGGTCTGTGTAGTCTTTACTTAAAATATGACTTTTTAGCAAAGACTTGAAATAGGTAAAGCAGTAAGCTCTGTCTAGGAGAGAAGCTGTCTTAGGAACAGGAAATATCTTGTTGCAAATAACCTCAAGTATTTTGAGGTGAGAGTTTATTTAGCATATTTGGTGAATAGTAAGAAAGCCGGTGTGGCCGTAGTGGAAAGAATAAGGGTGAGTGTATAGGAGATGAAGTCAAAGAGGTAAAAGAAAGAGGGAAGTGGTACCCTGCCACTGAGTAGGTCTTGCAAGGATTTTGGCTCTTACTATGAGTGAGATTAGAGGCCAGTGGAGGGTTCTGAGCAGAGGAGTGACATGCTCTACTTTGCTTTAAATAATTCTCTCTGGCTGCCTTATTGAAAAGAGGCTGAAGGGGAGAGCAAGGGTGAAAGCAGGGAGACTGGTGAGGAGGCTTTGCTGTATCTAGGCTAAAAAATCATGGTGGTGGTAATAACAGAAGTACAGAAAAGTGGTTATCCATGGGTGCCATTAATAACTGAAGTGACAGGGCCATGTTTCAAGAGGATAATGTAAGAATTGAGTTATATTTAAAATAAAGAAAATATTAATTGCCCTGGATTTAGTTTTACAAAGAATTTTATCCAAAAACTAGAGAATCTGTAGTTAGAATTGTTATGGGAGGTTTACAGGGCAAAAACTTTAGTGTCAGTCTAGTTGTCTGTCACTCCACTTTTTCTACCCTCTTTTTGCTGAATTCAGCTTTTTCTTTGCCTAGATTTTTTGAGACTTGCCCTAAAATATAAATAAATACTTCTTTTAAAAACTCTCATTTATTCATTAATACTACATTCTCCGATCTTTTCTGTTTGATTTCGGACTCATAAAGGTTTTTTTATTTAGTACGAGTTTTGTCCATTTTATACTTTCAGTTAAATTTTGTAAAATATAAATATTTTAGTGACCAAACAAAAGAAGTATAATTATAACCTGTATTTTGTGTGTGATTTCTATAAAATTTTATAATTTTATGTTATCTTTCCACTCGCAGTAAATTAGACTTTCAGCTGCATAACTGAAAACATTTAGGAATATTGATACTTTTAATTTAGTGACATTTCTTTGTAGATTAAAACTCAATGAACTCAATCATTTTTAGCATTTTGTTATGAATCATATTGAAAGAATCATTCTTGTTTAGCACTACTGTCAAGATTGACATCAAAAACCAATACTTGACTGGGCGCGGTGGCTCACGCCTGTAATCCTAGCACTCTGGGAGGCCGAGGCGGGCAGATCGCTCAAGGTCAGGAGTTCAAAACCAGCCTGATCAAGAGTGAGACCCCGTCTCTACTAAAAATAGAAAGAAATTAATTGGCCAACTAAAAATATATAGAAAAAATTAGCCGGGCATGGTGGCGCATGCCTGTAGTCCCAGCTACTCGGGAGGCTGAGGCAGAAGGATTGCTTGAGCCCAGGAGTTTGAGGTTGCTGTGAGCTAGGCTGACGCCACGGCACTCACTCTAGCCTGGGCAACAGAGTGGGACTCTGTCTCAAAAAAAAACAAAAAACCAATACTTACGTTGTGCATTTTTTTAATATTCTTATATCCTGATATTAACAATATTCTTCCCATCATAGCCGCAGTTTGGCAGAAGCCTGTTCAGAAGGTGATGTCAATGCTGTGCGAAAGCTCCTCATTGAAGGGCGGAGTGTAAATGAACATACTGAAGAAGGGGAGAGCCTCCTTTGTTTAGCTTGTTCTGCTGGATACTATGAGCTTGCACAGGTTTGTTTATGAAAATAAAGCTTTTTTAAAATTTGCCCTCCTTAGTAAAGAAATAATAAAATAAACCTTTTTAGTCATTAGGTTCATTTCAACAAATAGTTATTGTTAGATAGGTTTTGTGTGCTTATTGGCTTTTTGACTATAATATGACTAGGTGGATGTTATGTAAATATATGTCTTCAGAATTTTTTGATGGAATTATCATTTTCTAATATCCTTTAAAATTCATTTTTCTTTCATAAGGTTTTGTTGGCAATGCATGCAAATGTGGAAGATAGGGGAATCAAAGGTGACATTACACCTTTAATGGCTGCTGCTAATGGAGGACATGTCAAAATTGTGAAGTTGCTGCTAGCTCATAAAGCTGATGTCAATGCACAGTCTTCAACAGGTCCTGCACATTTCTTTTTCAGTTTTGCTAAATAGTAACATCCTTTAGTAATAATTGTTTCACATGAATGTGATTAGTTCTCTTATTTCTTAGAAGTCCTGCACATTTGTATAAGTCTGTATGAAGTTTGAAGTATATATAATATATTTTAATGCACTTTCTCATATTTTGTTTATGAGGGCAACTTGGCCTTTTAAGATTCTTTTAGATTAGTTTAAAACACTGACCCAGTTAGTGGGACCACCCTCTTGGAAATGGAGAGGTGTGGGCTACAGCTCTCAAACCCAGGGTTTTCAGGGGAAGAGAGAGAAGATAGGGAGAATAAAAGAATATGGGACAGGACCGGGCGCGGTGGCTCATGCCTGTAATCCTAGCACCCTAGGAGGCTGAGGCGGTGGATCGTTTGAGCTGAGGAGTTCGAGACCAGCCTGGGCAAGTGTGAAACCTCATCTCTACTAAAATTAGAAAGAAATTAGCTGAACAACTAAAAATATATGAAAATATTAGCCAGGCATGGTGACACATGCCTGTAGTCCCAGCTACTCGGGAGGCTGAGGCAGAAGGATTGCTGGAGCTTAGGAGTTTGAGGTTGCTGTGAGCTAGGCTGACGCCATGGCACTCTAACCCAGGCAACAGAGTGAGACTCTGTCTCAAAAAAAAAAAAAAAAAAAAAAAAAAAAAAAAAAAAAAAAAAAAAGAATATTGAACAGAGGGACAGTCCATCATTCCCTATTCTTGCTAAATTGTAGCCTATAGAAAAAGAAAGTATTAATATTACGAAAACATGGTGCCACACAAGAGTATCACTTTAGTCAAAACAATTTTTTTCCCCAAACTTGGGCCTAGATGGATTTGTATAAAAGTTCTAAAATTATATGAAAGCACATTTTGTGTATTTTTATTTAAATATTTCAAGTTTATTAGATGTTTTTAATCATTTTTAAGGTCTACATGTTCTTGTTTGAAGGAGTTTTAGAAATCCTCATTTTATCCAGAAAGTTGATTTTGCTTGTAACATGGGAAATTTTTATCATCAAGAAAGAATGTTTTTGAAAATACTTCAACTTTGATCAGTTAACTGGTATTTGAAGTTGTAGTGAAAACAAATATATATGATTAAAAGGAATGGTATAAGATGAATAATTTTAGGTTGAAATCATAAAAATAACAGAATTAAGCTTGTGAAACATTTCTCTGATTAAAGTTAAAACAAGCAACTTTTTTCTCATCAGAAAGAGAAAAGTTAGTTTCAGGGTAGAATTACTCAGTTCTTTTACAACTCTACAGTCTTGATAAGTGTATCTGATTTTCCATACATATTTGACTCTTTTTAAATGGAAAAGAAGGATAGGGAGTTGATTTCAGAAAGATAAAATACAATAGGAAAGGATTATATAAATGTATTATTTGATATGAAAATACAGAAAATGTATTATTAGATATTTATTTGATTGTAATCTTTCAGTTTTCTTAATGTAAATTAGATGCTTTATTTTATTTTGATATTTTATATTGATGTCTTTTTCTTTTTCCTCATTAAAATAGGCAATACAGCACTTACATATGCTTGTGCTGGAGGCTATGTAGATGTTGTAAAGGTGCTCTTGGAATCCGGTGCTAGTATTGAGGACCATAATGAAAATGGTCATACTCCTCTTATGGAAGCTGGAAGTGCTGGACATGTGGAAGTAGCCAGATTGCTGCTAGAAAATGGGGCTGGCATTAATACGCATTCCAATGAATTTAAAGAGAGTGCCCTTACATTAGCTTGTTACAAAGGTACAGTATAAACCTTTTGTGAAGCAAAGTTTTGAACACGTGAAATTATAATTATTTTATATGATCTGGTTTTTAAATTAAAATAAAAACTAAAACATAATAGTATGGTATGTAATTAAATATTAAATAAGTGTTTTTAAGTGTTTCAGGGTTCAATATAGACTAAATATTATAAATATTACCAATGAAAAATTACAATTTGTTCAGTTGTTTTATCAGAAACAGTTACTTTAATACGAACCGTACTTTATAATGGTTTCGCATGTTGGGAATATTTTGCCTGGTATAGAGTATGTACGTGATATTTTAAATGATGTCTACCAACCTGGAAATAATGATAATACAGAAAATACCCTCCTTTCGACAGACCAGAAAGATACTTGGTCTGCAGGTAATTAATGCCCTAGATTCCAAACATTTTTCAGGCTCTACATGTATGACAGATAAATGACTATAAAGTAAGATGTTTTACTTTAAAGTAAGGATCTTTCTTGTTGAACAACAACAAAAAAAGCAAACGTCTTGAGATTTTGTGTCTTCATAGCCATTCATTTCAATATTTCATACCATCTGCATCTGTGCCATATTTGTATCATAAAATAACTGATAAATTCTTGACCCTGAGGTATCAAGAAAAAGCCCTTTTAAGGCCTGGTACACAATTTAAGGAGGCATTCACTCTCAATGGTTGTCCCTTTACTTGCATAATCTTGTGAGTGAGTGCCTCCTTAAGTTTTGCACCCTGGGTTTTGATTTTTTCACTCTAGTCCTAGCGCTGGTGCTGTTTTGTTTTCTTCTATTTAAGAGTGGCCAAGGTTGTGTGAGATCTTTTGGAATAATTTCCTTCAAAAACATGTGAAAATAATGCTTAGATGCAAAAATGATTAAAATTTAAATTAAATTTGAAAAATATGTTTTACTTAAAGTGCTTATAATTATCTGATGTTAACAGAGTTCCATATAGGGAGCACAGCTGAGGTCTCTTACTTCCCCAGTCCTCTTTGGTATTTAGGCAGAAGCTGATCTTCATTGGAAGGGGAGGAATTAAACACCTTCAGGCGGGCTGATTGGGTAGCTCTCTCCTCTTTTCACAAATACTGAAAAGTGGATCCTGAACTGGCTGCATTTCACTACTAATTCCCAGCTGGCCAGAAAGCTTTGAGATGGGGCTACTTATTTTCCCCTTTGCTTGTAGCCCTACCCTGCTTTCCAAAAGGGACATCCGAGGTTGGGGCTTGCAGGCTTTAATTAGAAGCTGGGTATAGAACAGAGCTGGTGGAGAACATCCCTATTATTCCCAGGGATCCAAGGACCCTCTTCCTTTCCTCTATTTCTGGTGAGGTTTCCTAGAATGTAGATTAATAAGGAGGAGATGGAGAAGGTACAGAACTCAGGGTGAGACTGAGCATTAATATGGATCGTTGGGAGGAGAGAATGACAGAGAGGAAAAGGGAGGTAGGCAGTTAGCAAATACAGGATGTGGCAGATACTATACTTATTAAAGTAAATTTTAACTATTTATGTATGACTACACTATCCATCCTCCTCCCACCCCCAGTTGACTGTAGTTCATTGCAACTAAGGCTAGAAAAAAAAGAAGTAATTTTTCTAATGTTTCTTGCATAAAATCTGAAGTCCTTTTTAAATTATATTAATAGTGTTTGTCTTCTGCATTTTAACTGCTCATAAGGTATCTTTATCTGAACTTAAGCATGTGGTTTATTTGAAACTGCATAAATATATGTATATCTGTGTATCTATGTATATTTATATCCAAATAAATATAAATTAAATGGTGTGGTTTCAAGAATGCTTTTACACGTGGAGTTGACAATTTACAAGGTCATTGTTTTTAAAAGGGTTTTTTATTGGAACTTAAAACACATTTCCTCATAGAAGTAACTTGAATGATTATCATTCCAAGTTACTTGTTTATAAAAGCTACTTTATTCCATAGCATGGATAAAATAACAGTTGCATGCCTGAGCTCTTAAAGGTTTGTAGAGGGAATATCATATGTGTTGGATTTTAATGGCATCTTTGTTCACTGGTAGCAGGGATTTTAGTAGCAGCAATTTTTAGGGCAATAGGGATAAGGAGTAAGAACATCAAAATTGTTTGTATAATATGTGTTTGACAGTTGAAAGGATGGCTTGCAGTTGACTTTTATTATGCTTATAAATTTAATGCTATGAGTTAAAAATAACTTCTAAGACTATTGTAATTTTAAAAATGTTTTTTTGAATAATAAAATATTTTTAAGTAATCTTGTACACTTTTGGTTTAGGACACTTAGAGATGGTCCGGTTTCTTTTGGAAGCAGGCGCGGATCAAGAGCATAAAACAGATGAAATGCACACTGCTTTAATGGAGGCTTGCATGGTAAGATTGGTGAAATACATACACAAAATATATTTATATATTAGGTAGAGAGAGACAGAGCAAGTGTACAATGAGTGCCTTTTCCTTGGGTGCTAAGATTCTTTTTATCATAATCTTATTGTGGAGTGGGACTTTAGCTATCTGTATTATTGGTAGTTTTCAGAGTTACTTTCTGAAACTTTACAGTGCTACCTGCTTTTTTCCCCCTTAGTCTCATCTAACTCTATATTAGTTTTATCTAATTGGGACAAAAGTGACATTTTTGAAGGTAGATTGAGGCTGTTAAAGAGGAAAATATAATCCAGAGTATGTTTATAATACTAAGCATAACAGGTGTCTCAAACCAGTAAATTAATTAAAGAATAATTTAAAAGTAGACTATGTTTCCCGTTTGTCATGGTCTTTTCTGAGCCCTGGATTCTTTTTCTAGAGTTCGTACTTAGGAATGGGTCATAAGAGTACTCTTACACGTTTGTATCTGGGTTTATGATTTATGACACAGAGATGGATCAGAGTAAGATTATAGATAGTTTTACAAGGAAAGCATGCCAAAGCGGGAAAAGGCCCCAAAGGAATTTGAAGTTTCTTGTGTCAACTTCCCTTCAGAGAATGATTATTGAAAGGATGTTAAATTTTATTTATTAATTTTTAAACAATTAAGTAGTCATTTAAAACTTATCTATTATTTTCCTTATTGCCATTTTAGTGTTTGCTTTAGTAAATTGTTTTTGAACAAATACAAGTTTTCTTCACTGCCTTTGAGTTCCTCATCTGTAAAATGAGTATAATATTTCTGGGGTTGTTATGAGGATTACCTAAGGTAATATGTGTAAATCACATCAATAGTACTATTAACAGTAATAGTTTTAACAATTCCCCATGATAAGGATATTTAATCATTCTTGCCATCCCCCACTAGGGAAATAGCCTGTGTGTAGATTAAGAAATTAAAATGGAATATTCTGTAGAACTAACCAACATGCATCAGAAGTACATGTTTTAAGTAAATGAAAAATATTAATAGGAGCTAGACATTTGAAAGGCTTGCTAAAATATTCAGATTTTCAACTGGACTTAATGGAATTGTAGGAGTTGATTATGCAGGCAGGAGATTCAGAATTGACGAAATAGCAAAGTAACCATAGCAATAAGACAATAGAGTTGTGTAATCTGACAGGCATGGAGGCAAAAATGGGCATGACATGTTCAAAGGAAGATGAAATGACTGTGTGGTAATATATAGAAGGGGGAAAAATTATCAAGGTTAAAAAAGAAGGGAAAAGAAAACCATGAAGTTGCTAGTAATTAGGAAAGCTGTGGGAAAGAGTGACCAGTAACAGAGAAAGAAGATAGTAAGAAAGCTTCCATTTCTTTTTCTTAATTTCACTGGCGTATGAATGATGAACAGCAAAATACCATGTATATGTTGTGTTCCCCTAACACATCATGAATCTCCCAATAATCTCCAAAAATTGTTGTATTTTTATTTTTCTACATAATCAAAAGTTTGCATAGTTTTACAGATTTTTATGAAAATCCTACTCTCCCTCTCTGAATTTTATTCTTTAGCATTTAAGTTTATACCATGCAATGTCGATGTTATATACAGTCTCACAGTATTCTCTTATTTTATATACTATTTTTTCCTTCCTGATTAATAAATTTCTTGATTGAAGGTATTATTTTTCTACTTGTTTTATATTATTAGCCTCTATTTCCTCCTTTTATACTAAAAGTATAGACAGAATATAATAAATGTTGATTTACTCAACTGTTAAATGTAGATTCTTATTTCAATGGAGATCAGTGAACTTTATTGAATATTAATTGAGAAGTCTTTAAATTATTCAAGTTTTTTTTAATGGTGCTGATTTAATTTTTTAATTTCATTATGATTAGGATGGCCATGTTGAAGTAGCTAGGTTACTGCTTGACAGCGGTGCCCAAGTGAACATGCCTGCTGATTCATTTGAGTCACCGTTGACTTTGGCTGCATGTGGTGGGCATGTGGAACTTGCAGCTTTACTTATTGAAAGAGGAGCTAGCCTGGAAGAGGTCAATGATGAAGGGTATACACCATTGATGGAAGCAGCTCGTGAAGGACATGAAGAAATGGTGGCATTACTTCTAGGCCAAGGTAACCATATCAATCAAGATGATGAAATATTAATGCATAAAACCTAACAGTATAATTTTATAAAATTGAATTTCACTGTTTTGCCTTTCTAGTAGATTTGCAATCAGATTTTGTTACCTAATCTAATGATAAAGGATTTGCTGTGAAAATAGCTTCCATACTGTGCTAAACAAAATCAGATGAATTTTTTAAATATAGAGCTTTCAGAGTCGTCATGTGCTATGTGAATAAAAAATAGAAATGGAGTTGGCATAGACTTGTTGGTTAAGTAGGGGAGTATGAGAGATTCAACATTTCTAAAGGTAAATATATCAAGGGAATTAATTCCTTTGGGGGCAGAATACCTATTAATAAATATTTGATAGATCTAATGTGTCATAAAACAATGTGGGAAGCCCTGCCATAAGGACTAACTTGATGAGAGTATAAGAATGCACATCAGAAGCAGTCAAGGAGCTTAGTACGTACTAAACTTTTCTTTTGGGAAAAGTGAAACAGTTACTTTACTGTCTTAAGATATCTTAAGTTTTGAAGTAATCTCCCATCTTTGCAGCCTGATTTTATTTTTCTTTGAGTAGTAATGAAGTTTTTGTTGGGGCAAATTTAAGAGGAACAACACTTTTTAAAAAAACTTTTGTTTTTATTTAGAGGTAATATTGACTAGAATTTGAAGCATAGATTTTAGAGTAGACTTATTAAGTTTGAATCACAACTCCACTGCTTGCCAATTTTGTAGCTTTAGGCAAGTTTCAAACCTTTTGTGCCTTAGTTTTTCTCATCTGTAGGGTGGTTGTGATAGTTAATACATATGTATGAAGCTTGTAGAACAGTGCTTGTCATATAGTGCCTGTGAAGCACTAGCTATGGTGGTGGTAGTAGCAATGATGGTAATGATGTTGTGACCTTGGGTAAGTTAATTAACCTCAATTTTCTTAGCTGTAAAATGGAGCTGATAGTAATACCTAAACAATTTGGAAACTGCTTTGTATATTGCCTGGCAAATAATAAGTGCTTATTAAATGTTAGCTATTACTATCGTCATCATCGTCAATGTCTTTATCATCATTTTGAATCATTATAAGGGGATATAGCTTATTTTTCTGAGTCCTTTTTATCACTTTTAACTTTTGGCTACATAAATAATACTCCAGCTGTGCACATCAAATGTGGCCTAGTGGATGTGGTTTTATTTATTGCTTCAGGAGTAAGGGAGAGGCTTTTTCTTATTTAGTATAGTGATACCAAACATTCATTTTTGAGATAATGTTTATTATGAAACAATCATATTTTGCTTATCTCTAGAATAAGTTAATGACTTTCTTTAAATAATTAGAATCTTTATTTTAGGAGCAAATATCAACGCACAGACAGAAGAAACTCAAGAAACTGCCTTGACTCTGGCTTGCTGTGGAGGCTTTCTAGAAGTGGCAGACTTTCTGATTAAGGCAGGAGCTGATATAGAACTAGGGTGTTCTACCCCTTTAATGGAAGCTGCTCAAGAGGGTCATTTGGAATTAGTTAAATACTTATTAGCTGCAGGTAGGCATTTTTGCATTTGGAAGAAGTTTTTTATATGATTAAGTAAAAATGTTGTAATGCAAGTATTTTTATGTTATGATACAATGAATATGTGTAACAAGTGTAATATGTATGTATTCTGAATAATTTACTGATGTTTGTTTTATTTGCAGCTTTAATCTCAAGCAGTTTTATTTGTAATTTTTTTCTTTTTCTTTTTTGCTTTTAAAGATGCTGACAATATTCTGTGTTTCTAGAAATGAATAAGGTTATTTGTCTGATTTGAGGAGATACAGCTTATCTAGAGAAATTTCTGTGTGCATAATTTATGTCATTTAGTTGTTTAAATAAGTCTGTGTATTTTTTGTTAACACTACTGCAGGAGCTAATGTTCATGCAACGACAGCAACGGGGGATACAGCACTAACATATGCCTGTGAAAATGGTCATACTGATGTAGCAGATGTCTTACTTCAGGCAGGAGCAGATCTGGTAAGCCGTGTCACTTATTAAATAGTAATATTTAAAAATAAGACAAGTTACTTTTAAATTATGGGGATTCTAGACAAAAGGTATTTCTTTACTGCCAATTTCATGTTGGCCTTTTTGCTATTCTTTATCTCATTTAGTCACCTTTTTTTACTATGCTGTTTAGTGTTCTCCTTTTTCAATAGAACTGTCCAATCCACTACCCCTCATGGCCTATGGAAAAGAAAATTTTGTGTTAGAAATATTAATACAAATTAATTTTCCCTTGGGTATTAGCTATTTTTAGAAGCTTTTTTTATGTTGTATAAAAAAAGGCAAACGTGGCTTAGAGGCATTTCAGTATATCTTAGGAAGTTAATTGTGTCTACATGTTAAGAGCATTATTAAGTAATAAGAGTTAAAAACATAAATATTTAATAAATCTTTTCCTTCAGGTAGTTTATAATTTAATAAACATGGGTGAAATAAATACTGATGTCATTATAAGAGATGTCATAGGGAAAATGCAGAGAGTAAAGAATGTTAGAAGAGGTAAAGTGGTCGTCTGAGATGTTATGTTTGGGGCTGGGTAAGGTTTGAAAGGTAGATATGGCAATGTTGTGGTAAAAGAGTTGGAAAAAGTGGTATGAGTGCAGCCTGAGAGGTGGGGAAGCATAATGTAAACATGTATGGTTAGGATAGCTAATCTTCCTGTTTAGTCTATGGGGAATAGGAGGAAGACATCCCAAAGGTAGATTTTAGTTAAAATGTAAACACCCATATTTTCATGGGGCTGAGATTCTGAAATTAATTACCTTCATAGTTTATGCAGAAATTCACATATAGGCAGAAACAAGCTCCTCCTGTAACTAGTTTCATAAACTTAATAATTTATTTTACTTCCCTTATTTATGAAAAGTGAGGTTTGAATTAGATCATTGTTGTGGCCTCTCTTAGCTCTGCATGTGTTAGTACAACTCTCGAAGCACTTATTACGCAAGTTATATTCTATTTAGTTGTGTGCGTGTGTCTCCTTTGTTAGACTTCAAGCTGCTTCAGCTTAGTAACTATATATCCAGTGTTTACCACAGTGGCTATAAAACGTACAGCAATGTAATCATTAGTACTTAGTTATGGCAATTAGTACTTAGTTATGGCAACTAAAACAACCTAGAGTATGGTTATAAGAGAAAAATTAAAAGTTGTTCTTTAGATGTGAATGTTAACTTTTTAAAAAAGGGAAATATAAAATTCTTTACAAAAGGTATTTTTTTCTCAAATCTTTATTTTTTAAGATATGAAAATTTATCTAACAGTGTTCTCATTTACTCAGCAATCAGAGGTATGCAATAGAATCTCCATCCTTTTGAAACTCAAAAAGCTTTGAGGGTTTGAGAAATACTTAAATTATCCTTAGTCTTATCATTTTTATATAAGGTAAAATAGAGATAATAGGAAGTCTATAAAGAGAGGGAAGTGATGTACTTACTGAAATTCATAGAGATAGGACACAAACTAAGTAAAGGAAAGTCACTTGGAATGGATGAGGATAATGCTAACCATATTGATTGTGTGGAGAGGGCTGTGCTAAGAGTACCATACGCTATTCAAGTTTCACAATCCTTTGTGTAGAGGAAGAGAGAAAAAATTACTTAGGTGGATTTAGATGAGACTGTTATGATCACATGACTATAACTCTAATTTCCTAAAATTTTTTCCATAGAACGTATTTCTAATTTTAGATTTTTTAAAGTTGAAAAATGTATTCAATTTGCTTCAAAGCTTGGTATTTAGTATATTTAGATTCAGAAATTCAATTCTTTTGATTTATTTTCATGAAAAAGAAATTGTTCACTAGCAACTAAATATCAATTAAGTCTGTATTTTTTAAATAGGAACATGAATCTGAAGGTGGAAGAACTCCTTTAATGAAAGCTGCAAGAGCGGGTCATGTTTGTACTGTTCAGTTCTTAATTAGTAAAGGTAGGTTTCTATAAAGCAGTATTTTTTTCCCAGAATGTCTACCTCTGCTCTCACGTGTTTTGCGATTGAGGGGTAACGGGCATTTTTGAGGGTATTACATGGGGAAGGATGCTGCTGACATTTCGTGAGTGGATAGTTGATAAACATCTGCAAGGCACATAACAGTTCCAAACTACAAAGAATTATCATTTCACATAGCACCCTTGTTGAGAAACACTTTTATAAAGAAAAATTTCCCTATGTAAAACTTAGAGGATTTAGATAACTTAAAGTCTGTTATGTTCATATAATATGGTATTATCTTGAAACCTGGATTTTTAGGATGTTTTTGCCACTGAGAAATTTGTGACAAATCACTTTCCTGCTGTACACTTCCCTGGGCCTGAGTTTCCTTCTTTATAAAATATAGAGAGATGCTTATAAATATAATACAAAAAATGTTCACAATTGAAATATGACAAATATGACAAAATGGCTGAGGGTTTTCCATCATGCTCAGTAATTCTAGTTTGATACTAAAGACTTTAATGACCAGATAAAATAAAAAGAAGCATATTGCTTCCTTTAATTTATTTGCTAGGTGTTTACTGCATAAGTTCTAGTTGAAACAGTTTTCATGTGGAGTTCATTATGTTTTTAAGTATAGGAGATTATAGATGATACTTTTGATTCCACATTAATAAAAGAAAGACTATATATAGGCCATATACAATTTTAAGAGACAATAATATATCATTTTCTTCTTAAAAATACCAAAGAAATCTCAAGTTTGTAATTGTTTATAGGTAAAATAAATCAGAAATGACTTGCTGGTCAAATTATTTTAGGCATTTTGAACAATCCCTTGTAATATATAACACAGTATTATCAAGAAAGGAATTATGTACATAATCACCATCTCCTCTCTTTGGCTAATTTTAATGAATTTGATTCCAGTTTCTTCTCTTTTATTTCCATTTCCCATATCACCTACACAGTAATCTAAGGTGGGGTGTTGTACTTGTTTTTATTCTCAGATATTTCCTAGTGAAAAAGATAGTACTACTCTTACTTTCTATTCCATGTCAGTTCTTTGCACATTTAACCTGTAAAGGGCAGGGTGTTTTAATTTTATTAGGTTTTAGTCATCTTTTCTACTGAAGAACTTAAAATATAAATAAAATTTTGTATTTTACTTTTTCATACAGTGATTATATTAGGAGTGATAGATACTTTTGATATCTTTTACTGGTACATACTGAAATATTTATGGATGAAATTATATCATGTTTGTCTGGGATTTGCTTTAGAATAATTCAAGATGGGAGAGGAGAATTGATGTGGGTATATGTGAAACGAGATTGGCCGTGTGTTTATAATCGTTGAAGCTGGGTAATGGGTATGTGGGGCTTCATTATCCTATTCTCTCTACTCTTTATGATTTTTAAATTTACCATAATATTAAGAAAAGCCATATTACTAACATGATTTTCCCTGCTTGTCTGTTTTAGGAGCAAATGTGAACAGAACCACAGCTAATAATGACCATACTGTACTGTCCCTGGCTTGTGCAGGGGGTCATCTGGCAGTGGTAGAACTACTTTTGGCTCATGGGGCAGATCCTACTCACCGTTTAAAAGTATGTAACTCAAATGTTTCAGGCAACATTGTAAATTAATTCTTCATTATTGAACATTACAGTATATCATCTACAAGTTTCATTTTTAATGCCATTCTAAGTATTAATTTTCTCCTTTTTGATTTGAGGGAAGTATTTTTTACTAAAGCCATGATTTTAATGTGTCTGGGACCTGTTTGATCCTCCTCATTGATTCTATGAATTAACTCATAATTTTAACTTTTTTCCCCTTCCACGTTTACTCTTTCAGGATGGCTCAACTATGTTGATAGAAGCAGCAAAAGGTGGCCATACAAGTGTTGTTTGCTATCTTTTGGACTATCCTAATAACTTGCTTTCAGCTCCTCCACCAGATGTCACTCAGTTAACACCCCCATCCCATGATTTAAATAGGGTAAGATTCAAAACTAAAGCATTTTATATTATGTCTTCTTTATCCTCCTTTCACTGATAGTTTCAGTTTAAACTAGATTGATTATTTTTGTTATAATAATGTAGTTCTCTTTATAAATATCTACTTCATATGGTTAATGAACCTCTGATATAATATTAAGATTCTAGATTGATATGACTTTGCTTTCTTACGGTCGAATAACAACTTGAATTCAAAGCTCATTAAAAAAATGTTATGGAAAATAATTTGGTACCAACATATTTTCAGTAAACATGTCATTGTCTGATTTGGTGGTATATTAAAAATACTTTGAATAAGTCTGTAACTTATTCTTTATTTAAGCCATATTATTTATTGGATTATGTAGGACACTAATGATCAGAATCTATTGTTCTAGGCTCCGCGTGTACCGGTTCAAGCACTGCCCATGGTTGTCCCACCTCAGGAGCCTGACAAACCACCTGCCAATGTTGCCACTACTCTTCCCATCAGGAATAAAGGTCAGTTATAATTCTAAAGACTGTTTCTTACTTGTTGTCCAGGTAAAAATAAGATTACAATAAAACCAGCCATTTCTCCAAAAAATGAATTTTACTAAGTTGGCATAATTAAAGATTTTTCTTTTACCAATGAAAAAAGCATGTTAGTGGGAGAGAAGGTAGTTAATAGCACTAATTTGCTAAAATTAGAAGTATTAGCAGGAGAAATTCAGATGCTTATGATTGATGCAATTCTGATTATCCATGATTTCCTCTAATAGTAATTTTTATTTATGTAAAATGTTAAACTGGGTATAGTTGGATGTTATTTTTGTAAATTATTTACTCAACTCTCTTTAATGATATAAGGCAGAAGATTAACAAGATGGATCCAGTATTAAAACTTATTTTAGAATAATTGGTTTAATATAGATTTTATATCTGGGATACCTTTTCTCAACCAATAATTCAAAGTTACTTCAAATATGCTTATTTATTCCTCTAGAATTCTGAGGTCCATATTTGACTTGTGGATGTTACACCATGCATGTTCTTAAGTTATGTACCCAAACATTACACCTACCAGTTTGAATCAGTTTTTCTTTTTAAAAGTTTTACCTCAAGAACCAATGCAGTTTTTGTTTTGTTTTTTGGCTACCTATATTCTTTTACCAACAAGAATGCTAAGTATTTCCACCAGCTCTTTTCAATCATTACTACCAATCTAGAGCCTTGGCACCTTTTTCAATTGGTATAGCAAACAATTGATTGCTGTACCTGTAGCCAGATCTGTCTATTCACCTGGCTGTCAGAAGATACAATGGATGGCATAGTCTAGCATCTTTTCTTCCAGGGAAACTGAATCCCAATTCTCTACTGCCAGGTAGCTGTGTGAATTTATATCTTGCCTATATCAGTCTTGAAGATGATAGACCCCAACAAAGACATATATATCTTAGTTGGATTTTAATTGTTACTTCTCAGTGGTTTGGGTACTCTTTGTGTGTATGTGTGAGTGTTTAAAAGTCACAGACTATTAAATGTGGAAAAACCTTGACTTACAGGTCTAAGTTTTCCCTACATCCTAATAATTTAGCATTATTGTTCTGTTCTTATGATGAGTTTTTCATCTTTATGACCATATGAAATATATACACCTAGCCTTAGATTGTACTTTAATTGCACCACTTAGGTATCACAAACCTGCATCCCTCTGTTGTCTAATTTTAGCCATGTGATATTTTAAAATTCTGAAATTAATTTCCAAAGATAATGCACATAAAATACATACATTTTATATTTATGAAAAGGAAGGTGGATTTGTTTTTAACAGTGCATTTTCACCTTCTATGGATATGATAACTTGGTGCATAACTGTTGGCACTAAACCTCCCAACAGTAACTCTGTAATGAGGATGCCATTCATGTGCACTTCTGAGGGGGTTTCTTTTTCACACAGCTGCTTCTAAACAAAAGTCCAGCAGCCATTTGCCAGCAAACAGCCAGGATGTACAGGGTTACATCACCAATCAGTCTCCAGAGAGCATTGTAGAAGAGGCTCAGGGAAAGTTAACAGAACTGGAACAGAGGATAAAAGAAGCCATAGAAAAGAATGCACAGCTGCAGTCCTTGGAACTGGCTCATGCTGACCAACTTACCAAGGAGAAGATCGAGGAGCTGAACAAAACAAGGGAGGAACAAATTCAGAAGAAACAAAAGATTTTGGAGGAACTACAGAAAGTAGAACGAGAGTTACAACTGAAAACTCAGCAGCAGCTAAAAAAGCAGTATCTAGAGGTTAAAGCTCAAAGAATTCAACTCCAGCAGCAGCAGCAACAATCTTGCCAACACCTGGGATTACTAACTCCTGTTGGGGTTGGAGAACAGCTTTCCGAGGGAGACTATGCACGGTTACAGCCAGTGGATCCCGTTTTGCTTAAAGATGAACCCCAGCAGACTGCTGCTCAGATGGGTTTTGCACCAATCCAGCCTCTGGCGATGCCTCAAGCTTTGCCCCTGGCGGCAGGTCCCTTGCCTCCAGGGTCCATCGCAAATCTTACAGAACTGCAAGGAGTGATAGTTGGACAGCCAGTACTGGGCCAAGCACAGTTGGCAGGGCTGGGGCAAGGAATTCTGACAGAAACACAACAAGGGTTAATGGTAGCCAGCCCTGCTCAGACCCTCAATGACACGCTGGATGACATCATGGCAGGTGGGTTTATATTGTTATGAGCAGGTATCAAATATGATTTGCTTTAAGGCGAGTAAGAGTGTGCCAGAATTTTGCCATTACCCAACTTGAACTATTTTTGGACTCTTGACCTATGTCTATCTTTAGAAATATTAGTTCAATCTCAGAAGTTCTCAGAGGGATACAGGTCGAATTAAAAATTAGTTCCTTCAATACAAATGACTGAAGTTTTCTGGCTTAGCCGGGTAGGCTGGGAATCTAGGTTTTTCAGTAGTGGGGTTAATGTTTGATTTTTGTTTTTGTTTTTTCCCTTTAAGTTCAGAATACTAAGATTGAATTTTGGCATTTTGCTTCTGTATTCACACCACTAAACTTGGAAATTGTTAGAAGTTGAAGTGCAAAACTAGTAGGACACATCAGGAAGCTTATTTGTGAACAGAAATATTTTATATCCTAATGGATCAGACTTCAAACTTGGTGGATTTTAGAAAAAAAACCAAAAACTTAAACACCTTTGCAAAATTAATAAAGTACCAAATCAAATAGGGTTCGATTATACTGTATGTCAGTGATTTTTATCCCCTGTGAATGTTAATGTGTAGTCTCTTTCTAACTGTATCATGGGAAGATGTGGTCCCCTGATGGTAATATAAATGATATATTTTTAAATGTGTAGTCAGAGAAATTCCACTCTAATTATTTTTATTGGCAAGAAGAAATATTTTAAGAGGTTGTTTTAATGCTTCTAGATTTTGGTACTTTGGTAGAATGAGATTTTATAGAGTTATAAGCCATAAGAATGCTATCTGAGAAGGATAATTTGCTTCTTAAAAGAAAAAGACAAACAGGAAATTTGAAAAGGAAGGGAAAGAGGATGAAAAAAGGGAATAAACAGTTACATTTTGATAATTTTCATCTAATCTCTCCCCCATTTTTATTCCTTGGTCTGTACTTAAAGGATGATTGACTTTTCCTAATTTTAAAACTATGTTTTAGTAGCATTACATAATTATGATGAGATTACACATAATTTAAGTTTCATGTTTTAAAAGGATAAAAGTAAACTAAGTTGTATAGTGTTTAGATATTTAGCTAACATTCAGAAACAAAGAAACCAGCTAATGAGACAGATTTTATACTTAAAAATTTCTCTAAAGCCATCTAGTCCTCCTTTAATACCACCTCAGCAGTAACATGTGGAATGAAAATCTCTACTAAATTTAAGGGTAAAGTAACTGCATTGGAAAAACTGCTAATAATAATTAGTAATAACAACACTAAAGACTCATTGATGAGTATAAAATTTTTCTATAGATTTAAAAATTACTACTAATCACCACTGGCTGGTTGTAATAATTGGTAATATAATTTTCAGATTCTTAAATATCCTGTGAAAACTGGGGCATAGTACCATAAATCCCAAATTTGATACTGTGTCCATGGCCATTAATTTATATCATAATAGTACTCTATTATGTCAATCAAATTATGAGAGGATGTATAGTGTTAAATGTTAACCTGTACACTTAAATGAATAACAGACATTCCATACTAATGGATGTTTAAAATTTTTTACATGATGCGCTTGGGCATAGTTGTCAACATGATTTGCCAGTTGTATGATTTTTTATACTGATCAGAATTATCAGCAGTTTGTAAAGTAGCTTTTCTGTTGATTTGTATACCAAACAAAAATAGTTCTATGTATTCCCACATAAAATTTTTTTAAATACACATAACTGTTTAGTAAGTATGACAAATACTTGTCATACTATACAAATATTTTACTTCTTTATTCTCATTTATATGGGGAGAGAGGAGAGAGACAGGAGGAGGAAGAGCAGGATTAAAAACATTCAGCTACCTACCTACAGCTCATCCTGGTAACATGCATGTGCACATGCATACATCTGCCTGTGTACTCATGTGTTCACTTCTGCAGCCTCATTCTTTAAACTTCTGTGGGTAGGATTTGTCCTTTCAGTTGACTAATGATCATTTCTACTTCTTCCTTGGGTTTTTTTTAATATATTACAGTCTCATTAGGCTCATAGTCTTCTTTCCTTCCCTCTAGCATAGCCTCCACTGTTTACTTCTTAGTTCCCATTTATTAGACTTCTCTCATAAGATTTGGTCTCTTTTTCTCTAGTAGTTGGCTGACCAAAATCTTCTGTCCTCCCTGTTCTTCACCCTAGCCAATGCAAAATCAGTTCCCTGTTTAACCTGTCTTAATACCTTGCTTTTCCTATGGTCTCCAGTTCCCTTTTTCCTACCCTGACATTAAAACTTTTCTGAGCATGTGGTTCTCTCTCTCTAAATCAAGCCCTGAAATGAAGCCCCACATGTAAAGATCTGTACCAGGGTTCCTTCAGGTACCTACATATTTACTTTTGTTACTTTTAACTGTAGAAAATGGGTGAGTGATGGACAGTTAGTTAATTTTAGTGAACCAGTTTCATAGGTATGCCAAAGGAAATTAAATGAGGGAATTGATTTTTCCTGTCTCCTTTTAGATGAGGTGATAAGAACAACCAATTTGACCAAACAAATAAGAAAACTCTTCAATTTCACTAGATTCTTTAAAAGAAATTAGTCCAGTTGAAATGTGAATTATAATTAGTCATTTAACAATAAAGCTTAGTTTTTTTTTTTTACCTGTTTAGTAGCATGAACTAAAAATCAGTGATTTAGACTGGTGTTCATCCTGTTTAAGCTACTTTTGGTGTTTAGTATTTCCATTTGTGAAAATCCAATCAAAGAACTTAAGGAATCTATTTTAAGACCTATAGATTTTATGATTTTGAAATTTATATCTAGAATATGTTCACTTAAGTTATCTTCATCTTTTTCTTAACATACAAAACTATCAATATGGAATAACAATATCAAGGTCACTAGATGATCATTTTAATATATTAGTACGTGTCCTTTTCTATTGGTCTGGATCCCTAGGGATTCAAACAGTGTTTTGTTCTGTTTTGTTTTGTTTTGTTTCCTCCTTCATTTTTCCTTTGGCTTTTAAGTGGACTTAAAAATGTATAATTATAGAATGTGTGTTGCTATAATGTATAGTGTTTGTGCCTAAACTAAGGATTTCATGTAAAATAGATTTCTTAACTGACAATTATGTTTTTAATAGTTATAAAAAGGTCAATTTCAGTTTTTATTCTGGCAGGATTATAACCTCTTTTGCCGGGTTTCAGATCCAGTTGTGAATCCTGATTGTTTTCTGTCTGATGTAGTTGATAACTACTTTGGTAACACACATCCGCACTACTGTTCACCATTGAAAGATTAATGCCCATACTTTAATACCATACCATTTTTAATAGGGGGCAGAGGTGAAGTTCACATATCAACTCCTAAAGTGAGTCAATCAGGGAATAAAGTGCCCTCAGCTGAATCTACAGTATATCCTATGCCACTATCTTTGGAGTTCTCCCATCTGAAGTACCGACCAAAAGTTGCATATTTTGGTGAAAATAATATCACAGCAAAATCATACTTAGAGAAACTAACAATCCATATTTGAAGGATGATTGTGCATATAATTTCTACCCTACTCTTTCAGTTTTGTCTTCGTAAGTCAGTATGATTGCTGGATTGAGTGGTGAGCATTTTACCCCCATTTGATCCTCACGTAGAAATGTAGTTTCTTATATGAAAAATTTTTCAGAGGGGGATATATAAAAATTTGATCCTCACATAGAAATGCAGTTTCTTACATGAAGAAGAACTTCAAATTTTTATATTTGAATATGCTATCATATAGAGGGCTACAATGCAGAATATTATCCCCTTGTCTACAGTTAGTAAAATAATAGGAGGTGTTTTAAATGATTGGATAGCAAGGTTCTCCACTCCCAAACAGTGATATTACTTTCATTAGTTCTGGAATATGAGGAATGAAATTGGCAAGTAAACACCATATTTTCCCTCTTCTGATCTTGACTGTTTTACCTTTTATTCCTTTTTTAATTAAGAAAATATAATGGACAACTTTCCATTTGCATTTATATTTTTAATACATACAAAATATTTTTGCTTTCAGGGTTATTTTGAGTTAAGGTTTCATGATTACTTATGAGAGGGAATTTTTTTTTCCCCAATGGATTATTATTTAGAAAATGGGCTACTCTCAACATACATTTTAATTTTAGACTGTCATCCAGTCAAAAATAACCAGGAAAATGAGTTATTAGTATTGTGGTAGTCTCCCTGTAGATATTTTGTTTTTAAAAGTCTTTAAATATTTTCTAATAAATATTTCTTACTATTACCTAACAATGTTTCATCCTTATTAAGTGCAGTTATTTTGTTCAACAGCAGTCAGTGGAAGAACATCTGCAATGTCAAACACTCCTACCCACAGTATCGCTGCTTCCATTTCCCAACCTCAGACTCCAAGTCCAAGTCCCATCGTCTCTCCTTCAGGCATGCTCCCTATCTACCCTGCCATTGATATTGATGCACAGGTAAGCCTCAAACTTAAGAGAGATGGGTTTTCATTGGAATTATGCTGTCATTAAAAACATTAACATTCCATAATTTAAACCGTGTTAGACTGCTTTGTCTCCTGGGAAAAACTTGAGCCACAGTTATAACTTAATTAAGATTCACATTTGTAAAAATTTAATACCAAATACAGATTATTACTGATAATTATGTGGTGGTCTGGTTTCCAAAGTCATCAAATAATTTTGTTTTTAAATTTATTCTAGTTTAGAAGAGAATGTAAAAAGAACCTTATTTAAGATTAGTCCATATTTTCTTCTAATAATGGGTTCCATGTAAAAGAAAGAACATTTTAACATTTTTATATCTTTGAAACTTTTGATCTTGCCAGTTGAAGTATATAGTGAATCTATGTGTCTGTGTCTGTAAAATGTAACTGTTTGGGGATTCCAAGCACTTTTTTTTCTATTTAGTTTATCTGAAGAAATAATAGGGGGGGGGGTGTGGAGATACTGTTTGAGTTAAGCTTTAGAAAGCTTGAGAGCTATTAAGTAATATTGTTTTAAAAAAATGGTTTGTAGTGAAATCTCAGGGCAAGGTGAGGTTGGGGAGAATAGCATGTGTTTTGTCCCAGAGAAAGGCTAAGAGGTCTAGCTTAGAAGACTGCTGAATAAGGTAAGGGTGTGTGGCCTTTAGGACTGAGAAATGCTTGTATTATATTTAGTTTTTGTATTTTGATTAATACCTGGGTGAGGGAGAGAGTGTCTGTTATAAAACTTTTGCATTTGGTTAGTTCTTTATAATAAAGCCTCAATTTTAGGAAGTATGTTTGTGTATGTGTGTTGTGTGGACCATTAAGGGTATGTACTCTTAACCTATTAACAATAAAGTTTCTGTTTTATTAAAATGTTTCTCAGTAACACTGTGAAAAGGAATTTTATTTCTGTTCTTGTTTTGTTTCCCAAATGTCTATGGTTTTATATGTGCTAACTTTGGGGGTTTTTTTGTTTGTTTGTTTTGGTTTTGTTTTGTTTTTTGAGCAGTTAAAATTGTCAGGGACTATTTTTACGGAATTGTCTCATCTAATCCTCAGACCACTTATATGAGGTAGCTACTGTTGATACCCATCTCCCTGATGAGGACACTGAGGCTAAGAGAGAGATTAAGCATTTTTACATACAGTCCCTTCATTTAGCTAAGAAGTAGTAGAGCTGGGAATCAAACTCAGTCTGTTTCATTTGAAAGACAACGCTTTTAACTACAGCTTTTTTTTTTTTCAAAAAAAGAAAAAAATTGAGACATTCATGTAATGAACCACAATTATTTACTTTTAATGTTAACAGCATTGTAGAATTGGTTTGAGCTTGGTATTGAATTTGCATTATTTTCCTCCAGTCTTCTTTGCTTATGGGACCAAGAACTTGATCCAGAAGCAAAAGTAAATACTTCACCAAAATATAAAAGGATTTCTTTGTAAAATGTTTTCAAATAAAACATGCATAGAAAACATTTGTCCAGGCATTACAATTTTACTAAATTTGGACTTATTGTAGTGATGGTGAAATGATTTTACCTGACTGTACCACTCAACCTATCATCACTATATTATAAATCAATTTCTGAGAAGTTACATATAATTTTTTAAAAATTAAAAACTTACATTTTAAACATAATAGGCAAGCTTATTTGGAAAGATTTAACCATGGCTGCTTAAAAATCTACTCTATTTGGTCTCTACATTGAGGTTTTTCATTTGTTGGGTTAGCCTAACCTGAAACTACTTTCTATGGAGTTTATCATAAGTGCTTAATTAGACATTGGAAAGCTCCTGTTTTGGAAAAAATATACAAAATAATATTGAGAAATAATTGTTCACAATTTTTCTCTTTTAATTTTTGATACAAGTTTTTTAAATTTAGGTATTTTAAGTGATACAAATAAAGCAAGTGATAAAAGTAAAGATTCTTTTGTACTCAGTCTATCTGAAGTTTTTGTTTTGATAATATAAAATTCCTTGAGCTCTTAAATAATGGATAATTTATGTGTGATACTACTGTGCCATAACAGATAAGTAATATCATGAAAAAATTAATACCAAGATTCATCTTCTGTTTTGAAAGATTAACATTCTCTAATACTTAGATCTTTCATTTGTTTATTTAAGGTTTATTTAAGGTTTGTTAGCCTTAATTTTTTTTTTTTTAACAAACCTTAAATGTACGCATACTTAACACTTTACAGACATTCACATCTTTTAACTACTGCCCCATGCTACATATTTTTCGATTTTTAACTTAGGTATGAACATTGAATTTGAATTATAGTAACATGGTAAATTAGATTACAGAAAAATGTCCACTACCTAGATGGTAAGGGATCATGTCTTTCTTTGCATATTTACATCAAATCTTAATTTAAGGAAGAACAAAGAGAAATGTTAATTGTTTAAAGCCTCAAAGTATGACTGATTCTGGAAAACAGTCATACCTTTAGCTCCTTTAATTGAACATTTTAGACAAGAACTAATATTTTTGACAAGAATTAGGGGAAACCATATGTTTAATTTCTGGACCTTGACAAATGCTGAAGAGTTTGCATTGTTTATAAGGGTTCTCAAATCTATGTTATACAACTGGAAATCATATTTTGTGGGTGAGGGTGTGCCACAAGCTCTCCACCTCTCATAACAGTTTTATTGAATCATGTTTTGATATTTTTTAAACCTTTTAAGATTCATACCACATACTATGCTGTTATCAAAATGTTTTAGGAACATCAAAAAATAGCTTGAAGGAATTATTTCAGACTATTATACCTTTTGATAGTATATAGCTCTGATCTTTACTTTTATTTTGAGTGGTATGTCCAAACTTATCTGGGTACTATACATATAGAAATTAGAAATCATATAGAGATTTTTAAGAACCACAAGTTTTATGTGAAATGGAAAATCTGCCTTGAAAGTTAAAGTTGAATACCATTGAATTAATTGGATATTTTTATATTTTACTATGCAAAATTTAACTGATTCTAGGGGCTACAAAAAGTGAAAAAGAACAGATGTTTTGTTCATGGACTGTAAAAACTTCCAGCCCCTTTCTTGTCACATATCCTTCATGTATTTCTGAACTGTTTTGTTGTTTTTATTCTCAGACTTCTAAAGGCTTTTCTTGAACTTGGAGTAACTTATTCTATTACATCTGAAAAATGGAAAAAAATACTTCCTTACACAATTTTGCTTTTTTCCAATTTTTCATAATTAATACATCCATTATTATCTTTTAAAGTTGGTAAACATTAAATTTAACTTGCCACATATATCAAGACTAAAATTATAAAGTATGTGAAATTATGTTTTACCTTTAATGGTATAAATATTATTTGAATATTTTTCTCTATTGTTGGTTTTGCAATACACAGAACAATTTCATCATAATAGTATAATTAAGTGAGAAATTAAGGGCAGCAAAAATTAATGATGTATATAATATGCTACCATTATAGTACTCTACTTTAAAATATATTCATTCTACTTCTTAATATGAACCAATTTTTTAATAGGCTATTCATTTTACTGATTATTCTCATTTACCAAATACCCTAAAGTGCTATCCTATTTTTTAAGCTTACATATAACTTTGACTGGCTTAGAGAATGAGATGTTTGGAATTGTGAAGGTTGGAGACCTAAAAAGTTTAGCTCCTTAAGTCCTAATAATTTTCAAAGTAATTTAATTACTTTAAGAGTAATTAATAGACATACTTCCTTTTTTATAGACAGTTTAGGCATGTTTTTTCACTTGTGTTTCAACTCATTAAAAGTTGCCTTTTCCTTCAGTATTTCTATCTTAGGATTTTTTCTTAGTTTTTCATTCTATACTACTATTACAGAATTGAGTAGTTATGTTGAGAACTTACAGAATATTTTTATATTACAAAAAGTTTTGTCATTTTTTTATAAGCCAGAATTCATCATAACAATATCTATTATGGTATGGAATGGTATCTTTTGTGGTACCATGTGTTAAATGGAAAATTTTCTTTAGAATATAAACCTGGATGGACTCTTAACAGAGAGGTCTGGACATCTGTCTCCCTTTAGATTTGAGACTTTCCTTAGATGTATGACAAGGAATGTGACTTCTTGACCAGTATAACATAACTTTGTGCAATATAATTTGAGTCAAAGGATCCTTCCATTAAGTGGTATTTTGCCTTTCAGAAAATGACCGGTATTGTTGTTATTAATTCCTTGATCAGCAGTATTCAAAACACCTGTTTTTTTCTGTACCTTGTCAGTCATTCTTAATATTAACCCAAACTTGTATTTCAGTTAATTTTTTTCTTGTGTATTACAAAGCGAGGTAATATTTCTTACCATTTCGGGATGGTGTAGGTGTGTATTTGGGGGATAGAAGCTTTATTTCAGACTCTTTAAAATCTTTCATTATTGTCTTAAAAGATTGTCATAAAATATTAGTTAGTTTAATTTCTCTTTAATGCAGAAATACAATGGAGAGACCCACTCTTAACTTTAGTTCCCCAAGGAATTTAACTAGCTCTCCTTTCTCAGCTTTAACTATTTTTTTCTTGAAGTCTTAGGAGTATATATTATTTATACTTCCCTCAGAACTTGAACCTCAATTTTGCCCTGTATAGTAGTCACATGGCCTACATTATCTTTGTCGACCCTGGAGTACTTAGTAGAGTGCTTTGAATATAAAAGGTACTTAATAAATGTCAGTTGAATATATGTTTTATAATACGGGACATAAACATATTTTACTGATCCACTAAAATTTTCCATGCTTATCTTTTTCTGATTTTGTTTATGTCTTTTCATTCTTTTTTTAGAATTGGCATAGCTTTCCTAAATTACTCTTCAAGCCTTGGGAGAATTTTAGAAACCGCATAAACTTCTTTATATAGTTGACTCTTCTGCTGAATGCGTATGCACTGACATACAGAGGATATAAGACAGAATATTTAACATTATATTCATCTCAGTCTGCTGTGCTTGAGGGCCACTCTGTGATGTAGTGGGGAGAGCAGGAT
This sequence comes from Cheirogaleus medius, assembly GCA_008086735.1. NCBI lineage: Eukaryota > Metazoa > Chordata > Mammalia > Primates > Cheirogaleidae > Cheirogaleus > Cheirogaleus medius. The sequence continues at coordinate 17,343,056 of VBSM01003198.1, read as the reverse complement.
TTTGTTATCAAGAAGATCTGTATGCCCATCAAAAAGTTAGTTCCTTGAGCCTTTGTCATCTTTTCTGAAATCAGATACAATAATTCCTTCTTTATAAATCTGAAATGAAGATCAAATACTGAAACACAGTCAGAGCTGTCACTCATTTAAGTTTCATGTCCTTCTCCATTGTTGTAGTTGGTGCATCTCTCCCTTGTGGCCATCCCTGATCTCTGCACTCAGTAGCTCTGCTCTCTGCCAGCCTCTTCTGCAGAGCAGCTTTTGCGGTCTCGCTCTTCAGCACTGACTAGTAGGCTTTTTCTTATTTCTTGACTCTTTATCGATTTTGCCTTTTGTCTTTGGTTTTTATTTTTTATAATGGAGTTTGGTTTTTAGAGGTATTTACATTCTGGGAGAATATATCTTTCCTTTTATATTTATTATGTACCTTGTACAAATATATGAAAATGCAATAAACTCAATAAGTACATATTTTATATATGTACTTTGTTTATTAGTAATAGTCTTTGGATCTGTGACCCTTTACGGCTTATTGTCATTCATTCTACTTAACAATTATTTATCTTTTCCTGGGTAAAGCATCATTTATAGGTGGAGAATGCAAACATGAATAAGACACGTTTATTACCTCCCAGGAATTTATAGTCTCCTGAGGGTAATAGACACATAAAGCAGATTGGTAATGAGTACTATGATAGAGGTGCATATGTGAAAGTGAGGGGGAAATATTATACTTGGAGCAGTGCTGCCCAATAGAAAAATAATGTGAGACACATTTGTAATTTTAAATTCTCTAGCCACATTTTTAAAAAGTGAAAAGAAACAGATGAAATAAATTTTAAGTATATATTTTATTTAACTTAATATGTCCATTATATTGTCTCAACATGTAATCTATATAACAAATTACTGAGCTATTTTACATTTTTATTTCATACTAAAAGTCTTCAGAATTTGGTGTACATGTTATATTTATAGCGAGAATGATGAAACCATTTTTGTTTTCCTGGGACTTCCCTGGTTTTTGTACCAAAAATCCCTCATCCCAGAAACCTCAGTCCCAGGTTTGTCATCCTACTTAAAGTATATTTCAACATGGATTTCATTGGAAATACTTGATTTGTATTTAGATTTGATTAAATGTACAATTGAAAAGGTAGATTCATTTACTCATTGTTTCAGACATCCTACAAGTTTTCCAATAATTCGATATAATGTCAGTTATTAAATTTAAATTAATTATAATCAAATAAAATTTAGAATTCAGTTCCTTAGTCACTGTAGCTATATTTCAAGTGCAAATAGTCACATGTTGCTAGTAGTTACATTTTTGGACAATACAAATTTAGAGTACTAAAAGTATGAGAAATTAATTAGATAATTCACTACATTAGCATTTAAGCTATGATAGAGTATGACCACTGGTAAATCTAGTATCGATCACTATCATTAGCAGAAGTGAGAAGACAGTCATATCTCAGTATAGTAGTCTTTGTCTTTCAAAATGCACAGTATATTTTGGTTATATATACATATGTTTTGGCTAGAGTACTCTTTCTCCACAGTGCTCTCCTCTTCAGTAATCTGCTCCATGAATTCTAGCCACCTTGACCTCTCAACTGATGTATTTCCAGTGAAGTCCACATTAAAATATACTTTAAGTAGGATGACAAATACACAGTATATTTTGGTTATTTCTCGTTCCTTTAAGTATTTTGGGGCTTTGTTCTCAAATGCAGCTAAAGTTACTTGGAAACAATTTTTTCATTTCAAAGCTTGCTTTTCATTTTGTTAGGTGAGTCTAGAATAGCTAATTTGGTCCCACAACTGAGGATTTTACTTGATATCCTGTATGCTCTGAGGTCTTTCCACTCTCACTGGTGGGAACCAAACTATTCCTGGCCCTGTGTGATCTCTGAGTGTTGTTGTTCAAGTTATCTTTTCCAGTAGTCATTTTCCCTGGCGTCCAATAGTTCTCTGATGCACATGTGCTGATCAAAACTCAGCCGAAGATTTGAGGGGAACCCTTGGCAGATCTCTAGAGTACTCTTTCTCCACAGTGCTCTCCTCTTCAGTAATCTGCTCCATGAATTCTAGCCACCTTGACCTCTCAACTCTTGTCTTCTCAAATTGGGAAGACAACCAGGCTGTTTGGGTAGCGGCTACTTTCACTGCAACCTGGAAACTCTCCAGGCAGTAAGTTGGGTTAATCATTTCTGTCCTCAGGGATCACTGTCCTATACTGCCTGTCTATAAATGCCATCATTTCAGAGAGTTTATTTTCTTTCTTCTTTTTTTTAAAGTTATTTGAGATAGGAAAATAAATCTGGTCTGTGTTACTCCATTAACAGCCAGAAGCAAAAGTGAGTCCACAGTATTTCTTTTAATCACGGATTTGAAAACAGCCTTTGGTTGCAAGTCATACTTTTTTTCTTGGTGCTTGCTTTAAAAATCGCCCATAAAGTTCACATATTATTTGTAGACTTTAAAAATAAAAACCACAGGTTGACCACTAATGGGGAAGAAAGTAAACTTTGCTATTCAAGTGCTTGATATTGTGGAATGATACATAGGTATCTGTGTATTTGGTATATGAGCATATTATGTATTTGATGTTAACATTTTAAAATTACTTAATAAGCTTATAAAAAATTAATTTTTTATAGACTGAAAGTAACCACGACACGGCGCTAACACTTGCCTGTGCTGGTGGCCATGAGGAACTGGTACAAACACTGCTAGAGAGAGGAGCTAGTATTGAGCACCGAGACAAGAAAGGTAGTGCCTACTTTTGTTTTACTTTTTGGAGTATTGGTGAAAATTTAAGTATTTAGAAATATTACTTCTTAGCACTATTTTAATGCTTAAATATATTGGAAAACAGTATCGTTCGTTTGCTTAACATGTAGTAAGAAGATCGTTGTTTTTCTTCAGGTTTCACTCCACTCATCTTGGCTGCTACAGCTGGTCATGTTGGTGTTGTGGAAATATTGCTGGACAATGGTGCAGACATCGAAGCCCAGTCAGAAAGAACTAAGGACACACCACTGTCCTTGGCTTGTTCTGGGGGAAGACAGGAGGTAATGTTTCCTCTTAGTGTAGTTTTTTTCCTCTCTTTGTATCAGAACAGTGGTTTGATATAGGTATTTATCACAGTAACCAAAACTATTATCTACTAGCAAAAAGACAATTATCATTGTTAGCATAAGCTATCTTGCCAGAAAAATCACACATTGTTTAGGATCCTGCTCATCTAAAAGTAGTATTGCCATAGGAATCCTTGTGTATTCTAAATCAAGTCTTTCTTTTAGTCTAAGTGCATTTAGAGTTTGAGAAAGACTAAGACATTCCAAATTTCTTATATACAAGGCCTATATTCACTCTCTTTTCCTGCCCTAGAGTACATGGCATAAAAAGTACTTAAGCCCAGTCTCTATTGTTCTCTGTAAGATTGGTAGGGAATTAAGAATATTCCATTTTTATTTAGTCTGAGAACTCCTCTTGCTTTTAATTTTCCCAACCATTTTTCAACTCTCTGGAGGAAAGGTTCTCAGATAAGATTATAAGATTATGTGACCTTTTGGTTTTTCAAGGAAGTTAGAACAACTGATATATATATATGAGGTGGACCCCCCAAAATACAGTTTTACACTCACTTGTGTGTCTTCTGGCATTTAATAATTAGCTGAATAATCCAATTTTTTCAAATCCAATCCTGTGTGCAGGGGGTATAAAGTTTAGTAAGCTGGTTGGGCTGTCTCCATAGATTCACAACTTCTCAATTAGGGAGTTATTGAATCTTAGATTTAGAAAGCACTCTACATTATCCAGATCAGTTTTCTACTCAGCTGAAAGTCTTCTTTTTCTTTACTTTTTTTTCTTTTATAAAGTTGTCCTATTTATTAAGCCTAAAGTATGTCTTCCCCGTGTTTCCCACTGTATCTAGTTCTATTCTTTGAACAAATGGAAACAGGTTTATGCCATCTTCTATCTTTAGATATATGAGTCTATGTTCCTCAAAGTCACCTATTCTCTGTGTGAAACTAGTCCTATTTCATTGTTAGCTTGAGAATTTGTTATCCAAACCCTTTACTATCCTGGCTATTATACCCTTATGTCAGTACCCTCCTGAAGGATTATCATATGTAAAGATACCCTGGCCAACAAACTGGTGAATTATTACCTTCTATTTGAGCATCTTAAACTAGCTTTATCCCCCCTTTGTCAGTTCTGTAGCACACCAAGTTATATTGAACTCTAGTTAAACCCACTAGGATTTTTAAAATAAAGTGGGAATAAAAAAATTCAAGAGATCGAATCATTCTATACAAACAAATAGGAATTCTAATAATAAAATGGTACAAGTATAGGAAGACAGAGGTTGGTGATCCTTTATCTTACAGATGAAAAAAAAATTGGAACCTAGAAATAATATAGGCATGTATTTTTTTTATAGTTTTTGCTTTGGCTATTTTTATAATTTTTGCCCCTTTATATTTGAAGTAGATATTAAATTAGATGCACTTGCCACTAGAGATGTTCTGCATAAGAGACAACAAGGGACTGGTCCCTACTGTGTTGTTACTTCTGATTGTGTGATTTTTTTTTCTTCCATAATCCACAGTGGAGGTAATGGATATGTTAAGAGTATTATAAACCAAATATTAAGTATGATAATGAAAAACAAGCTACTTAATTTGATATCATTTCTATTACCTCGGAAAAATAAAGATCCCCATCAATCTCGAAAATTAAAATTTTCCCTTAATTGACATTTTTATGTAGTTTGAAATAATATTTACTTTATATAATAACAAATTTTTCAATGTTGAATCAAGAAGAAATCAGTTGCATTCATTTACTTAAAAATATTAAAGCCTATAGGACACCATAATTTTTATGTGTTTTTAATAAAATATAACAAATGAGATTATAACAATCATATTGTAGAAGTAATAATTTTGCCTAGAAACACTCTGCTGCTTTAATTTGGTGTCATTTGAAAATGTAAGTATTTTGAAGTAATTAATAAAACATTGGAAAGTCATTTTACTATAAAATCACAATTTTTTTATATTGAATGTTTATTACCTTTTGGGAACAGACCAGTCCCTTGAGAGATAACTGAGGTCAGTTATCTTTACATAATGGAATTGAGAAAACTTGAGAAATTTGATTAGAGATTTCTACTTTATTATTTATAAGATAAAAATAGCCTAATGGTATTTTTTGTCTTGTTTTTATAAACTTGTCTGGTGATCCATCTGGGCTTACTGGTTCTGAAAGCAAAAAAGTGATGGACAGAAAGTCATATCTAAAATTAGACATAGCTTTATTCAAACAAGTAAAGTTTTAGCTGACAAGTAAGATAAAGCACTGTTCATTAACATTTAGTATTTCCCAGTTAGTATTTTAAGATATATTATTATTAGAGCAAGGGTAAGAGCTATCTATGGTCTTGAGCCAGTGTTGACTTCCCTATATCTTATTTGTAAAATGAAGACAAAAATACTAATACCTATGGGAAAGGGATGTTTATGCATTAAATGGCATAGTGGGAAAAGAACTATGAATGGCTAATAAGCACTTAAATGGGTGCTAAATATTTTTAGCTATCAGGAAAATACAATTAGGACCCAGTGGTATATCACTACACATTAGAATAGCTAAAGTTAAAGCTGACGATAATAAATGTTGCCAAGAATGTAGCACAGCCAGTACTCGTGTACTGTTGAAGGGAGTGTAAATAATATAAGCACTGTAGGAATAGATCAGGCTATTTCTTATAAATCTATACACTCAGAAATTAGAATAGATGGAACCTATATTATACCTATAATAAAGTATAATATTAATGATAGAATCTAGGTACTGAATATATGTAATGTGTTTTCAACTTTTTTGTATATTTGAAAATCTCCATAATATTGAGAAAACAAAGAACATTTTATTCCAAGATTTAAAAAAACATTTAGTTACTAATTAAAAGTTTTAAAAGTGTTTTAAATACATTCACACGTATAAATGAAAAAATCTTGTCCCATATTCTGTTTTGTCACCATGTGGTAAACTAACACAGAAATATTAATATCCAAAACAGTATATCATAACATTTGTAGTCCAGATCTTTCATGAACATATTACACCATTTCAGTAGATTTCTAGATGGGTTTTATTTGAGAAGCTCTCTCTTTGTTAGCTTCTAAGACCTCTTGCTATCATTCGAGGCTGGTTTTGTGCAGAGGATGAAAGAACTTTCCCCTTCTTTTTTATTATGATATACCAGAAAAAAAGAGAAATCAGAAATAAACACCTTGAAAATTTATCTCACCATGAGAAGAAAACATGTTTTTCCTTTTTTCTTACCAGGTGGTGGAGCTATTGTTAGCTCGAGGGGCAAATAAAGAGCACAGGAATGTTTCCGATTACACGCCTTTAAGCCTGGCTGCTTCTGGTGGCTATGTGAACATCATCAAAATATTACTAAATGCAGGAGCTGAGATTAATTCTAGGCAAGTTTTTTTTTTTTTCTCTCTATGAGGCCTTTAAGAGTGTAAGTAGGAGTGTTATATTATTATAGTTATTTGTAGAACACCTTTTGTAATACCATATTTAGTAAATTCATTCATTATACATTTAGTATCCAATGTGTTAGAGATTTTTGAGTTTACTGTATTCTTTACTATTAAATGTAAACACATCTTTCTTAGGCATTTTTATTAAGCAAGAACATACATGCTTTAAGATGCAAAGTCTATCCTAATAATAACTTCATAACTTAATCACCTTCTAGCTCAAATCATTATGTTGAATGAAATACAGAAAATATGCTAGTAAAAAATTTTTAATGAAGTCTTCGTAGTATCTTGAAGACTTAACTAGGGCTGAGAAAAATGGTTATTGTAAATAACCCTGCAAAATAAAGAATCTTTAGGATTCTATATCATCATCTAATTTTTCTGGGTCATTTAAAATGTATGTTTTTCCTTTTGTTCTCCCCATGTCTGCACCCCAGAACTGGTAGCAAATTGGGCATTTCTCCTCTGATGTTAGCAGCTATGAATGGGCATACAGCTGCCGTTAAGCTCCTGTTAGACATGGGCTCTGACATAAATGCTCAAATAGAAACCAATCGGAACACTGCCCTTACCTTAGCCTGCTTCCAAGGAAGAACTGAAGTGGTTAGTCTTCTGCTTGATAGAAAAGCAAATGTTGAACACAGAGCTAAGGTAAGAAAAAGTCTGAGATTCACACATGGATTTCTTGCTTTGATATTTAAGGTTTATAGTAGCATCATGCTAATTATAATTTTGGTACTTTCTAGTAACATTTATCTCCTACCTACATATTCAGTCATAAATCATTCTGTATAACCCACTCAGGCATTAACTCTTGAAAATACCTCAGTAATACATTTTTATAGGCAATAATGCCATTAGGGTTATCCGCTGAAAAAGATGTACTATTTTGAAAGGGAAGGCAAGGGAACATTTATTGAGTGTCACTTATATGCTAAGTGCTTGCATCTTATATAACTTTTTTTTTTTTTTAGAATACCATTGAGATCTGGTAGAATTATTTTCTTTAATAGATCAGACTAACTCAAAGAGTCTAACAAGTGTCAGTGATAAAATTCAGTTGTGCTGTTTAACAACTGTACCATATTGCTTCCTCAGATTGTTATTCTTTAACATTTTAGCTCTTTCTAGTCTCTTATGCGTTGTGTTTTTTATTTTGCATTAAACCTAGACTGGCCTTACACCGCTAATGGAAGCTGCCTCTGGTGGATATGCAGAGGTGGGCCGAGTTCTTTTGGATAAAGGTGCTGATGTTAATGCCCCTCCAGTTCCCTCCTCGAGAGATACAGCTTTAACCATAGCAGCAGATAAAGGGCATTATAAATTCTGTGAGCTTCTTATTGGCAGGTATGCTATTACTATACTGTTCATATGTGAACACAAGTGTTACTAGTGATTACCATTCTCTCTGGGCAATTGTACTATTAAAAAATTAAATGTGGGCCAAGTGCAGTGGCTCACACCTATAATGCGAAGGTGGAGGATTGCTTGAACCCAGGAGTTTGAGACCAGCCTGGGAAATATAACAAAACCCTGTCTCTACAAAAAAAGGGGGCATGGTGGTGTGTGCTTATAGTCCCAGCTACTTGGGAGGCTGAGGCAGGAGGATCACCTGAACCCCGGACTTTGAGGTTACAGTGAGCAGTTACAGTGAGCCACGATTGGTCCACTGCCAGGGTGACAGAGGGAGAGTCTCTTTAAAAAACAAAAACAAACAAATCAAATGTGGTTACTTCTCCTTCTACAAGTCTTTTTTTGCCAAACCTGCTTGTTGTTTTCCAACCATCCAGAGCTATGCTATGTTGTCCAATTTGTTTCAATGCATCCTAAAAATAGTTTTCTTCCTTTATTTTGTGCATACACTTTTAAAGTCCCACAACATTTAGCTATTTGAACATCCAACTGTTGTCATCCATACTCACATTTCTCATACAATTTGTGTTTTACAAAGAGTATTAGTCCATGTCCTAAAAGTCTAGCAGTGATCTAAGACTTCATTGTTGATTTTCTTGTTCTTTGCAGTAATTAAGGCTTTTGGGTGATGTTCAAGGTATCAGACAGGATACAGAATAGTTTCTACTTTGTTACTTAGAAGTTATCTGCCAGTCTTCCAAAGATGCTTGTCTGCTTAACTAGATTTCCTATAGTCTTAAAGACCTTTATATGGTATCCTAAGCAGTAGTATTTGGTAGTAACTGCAGTTAACTGTTAATCACCCTGAATCTTCTCATCTACCACGATGCCCGCTGAATGCTAAACCTGCATGTTATTCTTAGATTCATCTTTTTCTGAAGCTACCATACTTGAAATACAGATTGAGCATCCCTAACTGAAAAAGCTCCAAAATCCCAAACGTTTTGAGCACTGACATGACGCTCAAAGGAAAAGCTTACTGGAGCATTTCAGATTTTGCATTTCGGATTAGGGATGCTCAACCTGTACACCACTATAAATAATCTGAAACAAATACGATTGCCTCATAGGATACTGTTTATATAGTATAATTCTGAGAGAAAGACATTACAATCCTCAAATATTAAAAACAATTTTTATCTTTACAGAATATTTTCACATGATAATAGTTGAATTTTGTTATCTATATAATTTCATTTTATTTAAGACAGTGCTGACTATGTCATTCATTTTTAGGGGTGCTCATATTGATGTACGTAACAAGAAAGGGAACACTCCATTGTGGCTAGCAGCAAATGGTGGACACCTCGATGTGGTTCAGTTACTGGTGCAAGCAGGTGCAGATGTTGATGCAGCAGATAACCGCAAGATAACTCCTCTTATGGCAGCATTTAGAAAGGTATAAGTCTTTCATCCTCATTTATGTGGATGTTTTTCACTTACATTAGGAAGTATGTGGTTTCATGATCACTGAAGACTCTCATTTTGTGATTTAGCAGCTATGGTGAAAGCAGTATATAACATGCAAGTAATTAGTCTGGCAACATTGAAAGGTAGATAGATTACAGGTATTGCAGATAAGCCATTATTATTAACCATGTTGGAATCAGAGTTAAGTAAACTTCAAAAGCTGTTCTAGGCCAGGCGCGGTGGCTCATGCCTGTAATCCTAGCACTCTGGGAGGCCGAGGTGGGAGGATTGCTCAAGGTCAGTAGTTTGAGACCAGCCTGAGCAAGAGCAAGACCCCATCTCTACTAAAAATAGAAAGAAATTAGATGGACAACTAAAAATAGAAAAAATTAGCTAGGCATGGTGGCACGTGCCTGTATCCCAGTTACATGGGAGGCTGAGGCAGGAGGATTGCTTGAAGCCTAGGCATTTGAAGTTGCTGTGAGCTAGGCTGACACCATGGCACTCTAGCTCAGGCAACAGAGCGAGACTCTGTCTAAGGAAAAAAAAACAAAACTGTTCTACGTAGTATTTTCAAAATCTAGTTACAGTCTTAATCTTTCAAAAAGTATAAGTGCAATTAAACATAACTAATTGGAGGTAGTTATTAGTTATTATCAATATTTGTTGGTAGATGAGTATTTTTTTGTATTAACACTGCAGAGAAAAATATAACTTAAATGGCTTTATTTTAATAATTGATTTTAAATACTAGGAATGAAGGAAGTAAATAATGAAAACCTAGCTACTAGTATTTTAAGCTACTGAAAATCAAAGTAGAAGTAGAAATATAAATTTTGTGAAAGCAAAAGAAACTTTCTTTCTGTACATAGCACAGTGCTGTAAGTAATTTGATGGTTTGGTTGATAATACTTAATTGATTTCTTAAATGCAATTTTAGTTTGTTACTGGTAAAATCAGGTTACTGTTTCAGGGATTATAATTTTGAGTTCTGTCATTTGGAAATATGTAAGTAAAATCCACTGTAAATTCTAAAATGTTGGAAAATTTTAATATATAAATTGCAATAAATTATCTCTTCCTTTTTCTTTTATTAGTCCCTCTGACTCCTTTATTCTACCTCTTTATTCTTTATTCTACCTCTTCCCTAGGTATTGACTTTATTTTTGTTTCTCAGCAATTAAACTTATTCTTTCTCACTGGCTATCTATTTCTTCTCTAAGCAAGCTAGGCTGTCATTATCAAGTTAACCTTTCTGACCACTCCACTATATTAGTATCCTCATTGAGAACCTTTTTGTTTCTCCCTAGTCCCTGAAATCATTTGAAATCTAATCTTAGTTTGGTATTCAAAGCCACCATAATTTAGTGCTTTTAGATCTCATCTCTCATTATAAATCAATCCCTAATGTGAAGAGTTATTTTCTTCTTGCTTATTAGTCTTTGGCTTATTCCTATCTCTCACATCACCTTTGTTCTCATCTCATAGAATGCCTTTGTCTTTCCTCATTTTTCCAAAATGACTCAGTCTTCAAATATAATTTAACTCTCTCCATCTACACAGATTCTTTTCATCTTATATGAACACCCATTGAGATCTCTTATCTCCCAGAGGTTGTACAAGTTCTATATTCCTTTATTGTCTTTATCATTCATTTTGACAAATATGTATTTTCATGTATTATTATTCTGTTAGTTATTACTCTATTATTAGTTATTACTCTAATATTTAACATGCATGTATCTTATCTTTCCAAATAGACTTTTATACTTCCTTTTATACTTCTTTGTACTCATTCCACTATTGTTTTAGAACCTACCATGTATGCTATGATGACTGGATTATATAGGGTTCAGCAGCCACATTTTTTAAGAAATGTACTTTAATCAGGGAAGTAAGATCCATACTCAAAGACAAGTAACTGTGTGACTTCTCCCATGTAAATAGTTTAAAGACTGTAAAGTGTTGGAGAGACCATTAGGAAATGATGCGAGTGGTTTTTGAACTATTCATTAAAGGATAGCTATTCTTTTGAAGGAAAGTTTTAAAAGGTGCAGTCAAAAAAGAAGAGATAGAGGATATAATACTAAAGTTTAACAGCTATTTATCCAGACTGACTAACTTATAGGTGTTGTGTCCATAGAGCAGTATATTATTGGAGAAAGTGGGAGGAACTCTTCAATGCTAGTCTAAAGATTTTGAACTTTAGATGCTGAACTGTGTTATGGTAAATAATATAATCAATCATAGCTCATTCTTCATGAATGTATATTTTCTTTATTTCATGCTACCTAGGACAGTGCTATGTGTTTGTTTTTTATCTGAATGGAAGAACAAAATTGCTATTTCTACATTTTTAATACTTAGAATTGAAACTGGACACTCGTGTCTAGGGAGTTAGCAAGAAAAAAGATGAGGTTTTTTTTCCCCCCTTCAGACATATCCCTCACTCCTTTTCTTTGTACTGATTTTTGAATTACTGTTTTTTTATTCAGAGCTGTTTAGAATTTTAGGTCACATTATTCTGAATTTTTTTGTACAGAATGAACAACATGATGATGAGAATGAACAGTGTAGATTTAACTCATTAGAACCAAAGCCTGTCTCTTTTACTGCAAATACGCAATTAAGTTTTTACTTTGTGGCACTAATGGTAACTACTGTTATAGTTCAGACAGACTGTATAGATATATTGAATCCTGAGGGGCCTGTTTACATCTGACATTGATATCTATTTTTTAGGGTCATGTGAAGGTGGTGCGCTACTTAGTCAAAGAAGTCAATCAGTTTCCATCAGATTCTGAATGTATGAGATACATAGCAACCATCACTGATAAGGTAATATATTGTTCAAATTAATCCCTCTATGTGAACGAAGGATTCCATTTGGTTAATATATTTCCCATGACAAGAGAAATTCTTAGTTTGAGCAATAAAATGTGATATATAGCAGGTTTCATTTATCTGGTAGTTAGGAATGAACTATGTATGCCATTTAAGAGACTCTTCTAGATTACCTAATGATTACCTTCATTAATTACCTAATGAATCAATAAAACATTCTCTGATAGAATTACTTTATCTTTTAAAGTAATACATGAGTTAATTATGTAAACACTAAATATTTCAAAGCAAAAATATTTTTATTCATTAGTATTATCATCTATATATGTATATTTATCCAGACTGGTATCTATTTTGAAAGAGGAATGAGTCCAGTAGATTTTTATTTCCCAGCAAAAACAAACACAATACTTTTAATTATGAGCAAGAAGTTTTAGACATTATATCCAAGTTAGAAAACTAACTTTCAGTTTTGACTAAGTTTAAGAATGAATTGGTTAGGAATTTTTCAGGAAAAGCAGGGAAGATAAAAATAAATCCTGTTAGAAATTTAATTGAGATCTTCCCTTCGTGACATTTGATTTAGAGTTTATACTAATACTTAAAGTCTTAATGCATGCCTCTGAAAATTCAAAGAGGTTAGCAAATCTAAAAATATTTTCCTGTGTTTTCACAGTTATTATTACATGATAGCTGCTTTTCCGAATAGGATTTTTTTTTTCTTTAGAGTCTCGTTCTGGCACCCAGGTTGGAGTGCAGTGGCCTAATCATAGCTCACTGTAACCTTGGATTCCTGGGCTCAAGGAATCTTCCTGCCTCAGCCTCCTGATCAGCTAGGACTATAGGTGTGTAACACCATGCCTGTATATACCCCATAGGTTTTATTTAAAATAGCTAGATCACTGTGCCTGGCTCTAGATTTCTCTATGACAATTAACATTCCTGTATACTTTTTTAGTGGGGAAGGGAGGAGAGTAAAAATTTTAAATATTATTGTAATATTTTTAATAATATTAAAAATAAGATTGGGCATGGTGGTGTGTGCCTCTAGTCCTAGCTACTCTGTAGTCCAAGTTACTTGGGAGGGTGAGGTCAGATGATCACTGGAACCAGGAGTTCGATGCTATAGTGTGCTGTGATCATACCTGTGAATAGCCACTGCACTCTAGCCTGGGCAACATAGTAAGAAGTTATCTCTAAAAGAAATTAAAATGAAAAACTAAAATAAAAAATAAGGAAATATGCCTTTGCTGTCTCAAAGTATATTTTGAGAATGAAATCACTGTGAAGAACCTGTTTCCTTTATTAATGATTATTGTACATGACGTTGTAGCAATAAAGTGTAAATATTTAAGAATAGTTCTTGCCAAATAAGTACTTTAGAAGTTTTAAAATCTGTTTTCTTTGTTGACATTTACCGGTTGACATAAATTATTATAGTTCTATTTGCTATATGATTTCTTATATTCAAATTATAGGATAAATAACTAGTTTCCCAAAATGCCAGTCTAATCAATATTAGTTTGAAGAACAACAGAAACTGTTCTTTGCTTGTGTATATTTTAAAATATACCATTTAAATTGTGCTTTTATTTGTATCTTTTTTTGGCCTCTTTTCCCCCACCATTGATCTTTATTGCTTATGTTTAAGTGCCTTAAAGATCTTCATGTCTTTAGGAATCTCTCTAAATGTGAATTGTTCTTTGAGCCTGGAAACATCTTAATTTTTCATTATAGGAAATGCTGAAGAAGTGTCATCTTTGTATGGAGTCAATAGTACAAGCCAAAGATAGACAGGCTGCTGAAGCAAACAAAAATGCCAGCATTTTGTTAGAGGAGTTAGACTTGGAAAAGGTAATGATAATCTTTACATATAAAAACCACTCTCTTTTTTCCATCCTGTTTTTTTCTTCCCTTAATTTGTAATTCAGTATTTTTTGGTTTTGTTTATGTTTTTGCTTTAAATTATGTACATGGTTTTCTCTACACATTTGGCTCAAAAAGTAGAGAGAATTTTTAAATATCATTAAAGGCATTCTCTTTGCAATTGTATTAACAAAATTTTATTATAGGAATTGCAGGAAACTTAGCTTCTAATTCTGGATTTTAGTCCAATCTCATCTAATGATCTCTTATTCCTCAACTGCATCTATGGTTCTTTGATCCCAGACCTTGTAATTTAATCCCAACAGATTTATCAGAAGTACCAAAGCATAACCAGCTATTGAAATACAACCACTTGGAATTTCTTGAGTTTGTTTTTTCAAATGGGTGACTTCTCTTGTACTTTTCTCTTTCAGGCAGACTACAGCATCACTCCCATCTATTTCCATGGGGAGTAAAATAATCCAAAACAGCATATAGTTTGGACAGTCCCATAGCTTCTTCTTCACTTCCTGTTTCTGCCAACTTTTCCCCAATAACTCTGTACTGTAGAACTTAATACAAATAATTAAGGAAAACTGGTTTGACATTGAATATTATAGATCTGCCCTATTTCACCTTTTATATAAAGGCCAAAAATGCTATAAAATTTAATGTGACTTTAAATTTATAAAGAAAATACTGTGATAATTATGTATATGCCTTTTTTTATTTGAGTCAGTTCCATTCTTTTTCACTATACATGCTGACTTTATTATGCTCTTTATTTCATCTTACACAAAGAAAATATGAATTATCCTAAACATTTTATCCTAATTTAAATTTGAAAATACTAATTTCTGAAAAAATACATTGAAAATTAGAAGTTCTTCATTTTCAAAAATTTCTAGTTTAGAATCTGATCAAACTAAAATTAGGGTTTTTTTGCCATTTAAAATTTTAGAGAATATGAGTGCATTGAGAGATGTTGGTAATGATCACTATCACTATCACTTAATTTATTTTTATATTCACTTTCATCTAACACTTGCTTAATGCCTACTGAATAACAGGCTGTATAATAGGGCTATTTGTGTGATAGATTTTATATTAATCTAATCAGTAAAAATATTACTACCCTCATTTTACAGATGGGGAAACAGAATCTGAGAGGTTAAATAACTTGCTTAAACTAGGCTGAGATTAGAATCTAATTTTTAAATTCAAAATCCCTTGCTTCCCTGCTCTTCCTTAATAGAACATAGCCCACTCTTTTAGATTTTCTTCCTCAAATATTACAATATCCTATTTTTGCATTATCATCTGTTTTTAAATATAAGAATCTTTAAATAATTATTTTATATATCTAGAAAGTCCTTTGTATACCTGACACATAGATAACTTATTAAATAAAATCTTTAATTTTTTCATACCTTTGATCTTTATACATATATGTTTTGGATTTACTGCATACCTGTAGATTACAAATTCAGAAAGCAGCTTTTAGGAGATCTTATCTAGGATGTTTCTTTTCAATCAACTTCAATTAAAATTTTTTTTTTCTTTATTACAGTAATGCTCAGTTTAAACTGTGAAATAAACAAAGATAAAAACATATGCCGTCATTGTAAAATAACTAAAGTTAAAAACCTGGTATGATCACTAATGTCTTTTTTACCTCTTAAATTGCTTATAAGGGCATTTTTTCTTTGCTTTGCTTTGCTTTTTTTTTCCACTCATGGATCAGGAACACTATTAGGGCTTTTAAAACCCTGTATGATCTGCTTACCCGCAGCACTCCTTACCCTCTCTGACGGTTTTTTTTATCACTCTTTCTCTTGATTACTGTGCTCCCTTTTTACTGACCGTCCTCTGTTTGCTCTTGCTGTTAGTGTTTTCTACCCTAAATGTCTCTCAGGTGTCCTCATAGTTTAGTCTCCTTTCCACAAGCACTTTTCCTACTCTTTTTCCCTGATATATTTTTCACTTTGTGACATTCTAAATATTATATTTTACTTAGTTATCTTGTTTGTCTCTCCCCACCACTAGAATGTATGTGCCACAAAATAGTGCCTGGCATATAGTAGGGACTCAATAAATATTTGTGGAATGAATAAATATTCATGTATATTGTGATGATGTACTTTTTAAAAAACAGAACCATGCAACCATATTACTCTAAAACTTTTCCCTCTCTTAGTAATTGATGGATATTGTCATTTGATAGTGATTTTTGATAATTACAGAATATTCCATAGTAATTTTATTTCCAGTTTTTTGTCACTAAAAATAATGTTGTAATAAACATCCTTATACATATTTCCTTATATTTTGCTGCTTTTATTTTTATGCAGTAAGCAATTCATAAGTTTTAAATTGTGTACCATTCTGAGTAGCATCATGAAATTTTGTACCATCCTGCTCTGTCATGCCCAGGACATGAATCCTCTCTTCGTACAGTGTAGCCAGACTGTTTACACTTTCCCCAGTTAATCAGTTAGCAGCCCTCTCAGTTATCAGATTGACTGTCGTGGTATCTCAGAGCTTGTGTTCAGGTAGCCCTTATTTTACTTAATAATGGCCCCAAAAGCCATTAGAGTAGTGATGCTGGCATTATTTTAATTGTTCTTTTTTATTATTATAGTCATTAATCTCTCGTACCTAATTTGTAAATTAAACTTTAACATAGGTATCTATGTGTAGGAAAAAGCATCGTATATATAGGGTTCAGTACTATCCAAGGTTTCAGGCCTCCACTGGGGTCTTGGAATGTATTCCTCGTGAAGAAGGGGTATTACCATATTTTTAATTTAGTAGATCCTTCCAGAATATTTTCCTCCTACTATCAGCAATGTCAATTCTTTGCATTCTTGTCAGCATTTCTTAGCTTTATACTTTCAAGCATGTTAGATTTAAGAGAGGTCAAGAGAAGCTTCTTTCAAATGTCGTATATTTTTTCTATAATATTAAACTCAAAAGCAATAAAGAATTCTTATTCATAAATTAGATGTAAATTGATTCTCCTGTATGCACTGTATACTTTCATAGATAGTTTTGATTGAGGGTGGTACATAAATAAAATTCTATATTATAGAGGAATCTCTTCTTTCCTGAACTCCAGCCCATATTTCTATTTGAAAGATTATCAGATTGGATTCTTAGAGTTTGGTTCTCTATTTTTTAATGATGATTTACATCTGAGTAAATGTACTTTTTTGGCCTTTTGAGATATATTACATTCTGGCTCCACAATTTTTGATTTAGGAGCATTGGAATTGGTCTTGAGAGTTGGTCTTGCCTGGTCTGAATTGAGGTTCTATGTGGGAACTTATTCCTTATATAAAAATGCTTTGATAAGCATTTCTAATTTGAAAAATTAGGTTTATAAAAACTGCCACTGAAAGCTGGGTGTGACTGTGTATGCCTGTAGTCCCAGATAGGCTGAGCCCAGGAGTTCAAGTCTAACCTGGGCAACATAGCAAGACCTCATGTCTAAAAAAGCAAAAAAAGAAAAACTATAGTCGAGGACACTGACTATTATATTCATCAAATTCTCTTATACTTATTTATTCAGTAAACATTTATTTATTGAGCATTTACTATGTGGAAGGGTCCCTGCTTTGGAGTAATTCCATCTAGTCGAACTATGTAATCCTCTTATAGTTCATTGCTTGCTTTCTTACGACATTAACAGCTAGGTTATATTCTTGGCTGTTAGAATCCCTAGAAAATAATTTTTAATTTGCATTTTTGATATAGTAATTTTATCCCTTCCACTTCATTACTTAGTTTTTTCCTCTACTTTTTTCCTTATAAACTTCCAAATAACCTTTTAGGGAGCTAGATAGAGTTTATTTTTAAAATACACCTGTCCCATTCTTGGTTTCATTCTTTGATTATCACTTGCTGTCTTTTCAGCTTTATTTCCTCCAGAATTTCATCTCTAAGAATTCTGCCAGTGCTCTGCCTACCAATAAATGGTAGGAGTCATTTATGTTATACTACCCTTTCACTGTTTCTTACCCATCTTTCCCCTTTTTCTTACTTGTACCTTAGTAACTAAATGTATCTAGAAAAAACACTCAACCTTGATGACTAATTTTACTTTAAATATGTGATAAAAAACTTTTTCATGCTGACTAGTAGTTATACTATATTTCTCCGGCCCTTTTGTGCTGACCAACAGTTAAAATAATATATTTCCCTAGTTTAATTTAGTCTTCCACTCATCTAAACCACTATTTCTTACTTTCTCCATTATCCTCAGACTTCTTGACACCTCCTCTTCTTCACCTTCAGTAGATAACCCTGCATCTTGAGAAAATTGAAGCATCAGAAGGAAACTTGCAAAGACTTTCCCTACCCCATCTATATACCCACAAATACCCAGACCTCCTCTCCTTCACCTTCAATAGATGATCTCACATACTACATCAGTGAGAACATTGAAGCACCAGGTGAAAACTTCCAAAAACTTTCCTCATCCCATCTATCCTCCTACCAATACCTCTATCCGTATACTTCCTACCAGTAACTAGACAAACTTCTGGTAAACATTCTCTCCATTGTTTACTAGATCCTATCTGGTTTTCCCTACCCAACAACATTGCTGAAGCAATTATCTTTTCTTTCTCCTGTATTATTTTTTCCCATCTCCTGGATCATTCTCATCAGCATACAAGCTTATTTCTCCAAAAAACCTTCTTTTGACTCCAGCCCCCTTGCCTTAACTTTTTAGCTATGGACCCATTTTTCTGAAATCTTGATGCCACTTTCAGCTTCTCGCTTCTCTCTGTCTCCAATTCCCTACATCCACTAAATGGGTTAATGTAGTAAATTAACTTAGACCAGTGCCTGGCATATATTGATTTCTGTACATATTAACTATATCAGTATCATCATCATCATCATCACGTTTGTATTTAGCTTTTTGGCAGTCTCTGTATCTGAGCCTTCTGTTCTATCCTCTTCCTCTGAGTTTTCACTTCTCATGAAGTAATTGGCAATAGGATTCTTAACCGTCCTCCCGTATAAATATCTTTGTCGTTCTGTCATCTTTTGTCTTCAATCTATTCCTTATCTGCTCCAATGTAACTTTCCCATCTTCCCATATTTTTGTAATACGCAGCTGGCATTGCCTTACTTCTGCCGCAGAAACCTTGAATGCCTCTTCATTGACTGCATGGGAAATTCACAGACATTCAGGTCCTCTTATGTTACTTCTTTAGGCTCATCTTTCACTATGGTTTTCTATTGCTCACATATCCCATTCACTTCCATATGTCCAAATTTGCAGTATTTCTTTAATCTGGACTGTCTGTCTCCAGGTCCTTAAATTCTCATCTTTAAAACTCAACTCTCGTATGTCACTTTGTTTCCCAAGCCCTCAGTTAGAATAACCAGTTAGGTTAGTGCCCTTTCCCATTCCACAGTGAAGTTAGTGTACAACTTCATCCCTTTTATCAAAGCCTCTACCCTCCCCCAAGAAAGGTATATTTTCACTTGGATCTTTGAATTTATGCCCCACTCTATAGTAAGCCCAAAGGGTTGTTAAAATCTGCCAGATTATTGAAACACCAGCATAAAAATGTCAAAATTTAGGCCGGGTAGAGTGGTTCACACCTGTAATCCCAGCACTTTGGGAAGTGGAGGCAGGAGGATCGCTTGAGGCCAGGAGTTCAAGACCAGCGAGACCCCCATCTCAACAAAAATAAAAAAATAACTGGGCATGGTGGCACGCACGTGTAGTCCTAGCTACTTGGGAGGCTGAGGTGGGAGGATCATTTGATCCCAAGAAGTTTGAGGCTGCAGTGAGCTAGCACCACTGCACTACAGCCTAGGCGAGAGAATAAGACTCTTATCTCTGAAGAAGAGAGAAAAAAGAAAAAAGAAAGTCAGAAAATTTAGAAAAAATAGTAAATACTTAGCTCTCAGAGCTAAAGTCTAAAAGTTTGGTTGCCTAGGCTCAAGTTACTGTTGCCAAAGGGCCATCCCAACTTATTAATAAACCTTAAGGAACTTGCATATCTAAGACCCAGCGATACCCACTAAGATCTACCCAGAGCCCACTACCCCCGTGCTATCTAGGCCATAGGGGCTTAGATGAAATCCTGCTTTTTGATTTAAACTCTTCTACTTCTAAAAAAGTTCTCACCCTGCCCTGTTTAACACCAGTCATAATTAGTTCCTGCCAGTGGACAAGTTAGTTAATCCAGCAAAATCAAAAACCCTTCCTGCACATGCCAGAAATCTCAAACCTCACTTGCTATTTTGAGCCCCCAAAACCATTTTCTGTACCTTTCTCAAGATTTTTCTGTTCATACAAATATGATGATAAATTATTAAATTATCAGTTTTATTATTATTTCTGAATTGGTGAGGCTTAATATATACCTATAGCCACATTTGCTTTGATAATGTTTTTCAGACATACCTTCACCCTCACTTCCACTCCTTCCCTTCCTCTTACACAAACCCATTCCACAAAATCAGTGCTCAACAAGGTGGCCACAGGTCTCTCCTTCACTGGGACTCAAGTGGAGAAAGAATATTTCCTGAGGACAGGCCTGTAACTCCATTAAAGCAAGGCTGGAATGAGCTGAGTCACTCATGCTCAGTTTCTTCTTTCAGACTCTCCAATCAAATATTACTCATCCTCCCTTGTAGTGATCCAGGGAGTGAAGGTCACCAGTTACTGTTTTCTTCCACATCCTTTAGAAAAGGCAGAAACTCTTTTTTTACTGATTTTCAGAGTGGAAATTCTGTACTTCTGGGAGACCAGCAAAAATTTTTAGGGGTTACTATACAGGCAATTTCTGTATCTTTAACTTCTAGGTGTATTCTTTCCTAAAATCTTTCTGCCTGAAAAAGTATGGGTATACTATATATAGATTCTCCTCCTTCACTATTTGACATTTCAGGAACAAGACATACCTCTTACCCAAAGGAAGGTAAGTAGGTTGCATTGCCCCAGGGCGTAAAAACCTGGTGGTAGGCCAAACTTTTCAGAAACCAGAGAGAATTTGAAAAGGCAAGACAAAGTGTCTAGCATAAGCAAAGACTTGAAAAATAAAGTCAGACCTTTTCTGATGAAAACTAAGTGTGATTTGGCTTATGAGTTTGTGATAACTGGTTTCACTAGTTAGGATATTGTGACATTTTTATAAACTGAATATCATTGTTTTGACATGTATATATATATTTAAAATACTAGATTATAGGAAGGAAATACATAGTTTTTTGATTGTTTTTAAAAAAAACATTTTTTTAGAGGATATGCAAACAAAAGATTTGGAAGATGATTTTCCTACCTTTATGAACCAAGGAAGAAGATGTAACAGTTAAAATAGTTTACTAAGAGATGTTATTGGACTTTTAAACTTATCCTTAATTTTTTTGCCTATGAAAGTAATGCATATTCATTTTATCAAATAGAAAAAATGTGCAGTTATAGAAAGTAAACTTGACAGTCTCCATCTTTCTGCTACTCCTCCTCCAGCTCTATCCTCCAGAGGTAATCAGCCTCTGATTAACTTCCATAACTTCCTTACCTTTTTTGTTCTTGACTTTTTTTCTGTACTTCTACAAATAGCATAGAAATGGTTCCCTTCCCTTATAAATGTGATTATTAGTCTGCAATGTGCCTTTTTTTCCCCTAACAAATGTAAATTATTTCCAAGTACTTATTCGTAACACTTGTCAATGGCTACATAGTATTCTGTGAATGCATACTGTTGTTAACTAATTCTTTTTTATTGATGGATTTACCTTTTCATTTATTGCCATTATAATCAATTTTGCAAAAATTGTTGAATCTTTATTTTTTGCTAAAGATAATTTTATAGAATAAATTCTTAGGATAAGTAGTTTGCAATTTTGATACAAGGCTTTCAAATTACTTTTTCTAAAATGTAAATATTTATACCCGCAGCAATGTAGGATAGAACTCATTTTTCCATACTTGTGTTGATATGTGTGATGTCTTTTTAAATTTGCCAAATTAATGATTGAAAAATGATTCTTTATTTCAGCTTACATTTCCTTAATGATTATAAAGCCATGTATCTGTTTATCATTTACCCATTTTAAAATTAGATGTCTTTTAAAAGTAATGACTGTTTAAAAGTAATGAATGGTTTGAATATGATCTTGGTAAAACAATGAATTGAACTAGATGACTGAATTTTATGGTATCCTGATTGCCTTATAATAAACCTTATAATGTGACATTGTCTTCTCCAGGATAAATTCCAATGTTACATTTCTATTTTATTGATACTTTAACAGTTAAGGGAAGAAAGTCGGAGGCTGGCTTTGGCTGCCAAAAGAGAAAAAAGAAAGGAGAAGAGAAGAAAGAAAAAGGAAGAACAAAGAAGAAAACTAGAAGAAATTGAAGCCAAAAATAAAGAGAACTTTGAACTCCAAGCTGCTCAAGAAAAAGAAAAGCTTAAAGTTGATGGTATGGTCTCTAAACAATCATCCAATTTGTTTCATACAATACTTTCTAGTCAAAATTATATTTACTTTAATATCAGTCACATAAGATAAAAATAGACTTTTAACTTACTAAGCCCTTGAAGTATTTATGTGCATTATTTTGTTGACTGACTTCCTCCCTATTTATTATGAAGAACTTCAAACATTGACAAGCCGAAATAATGAGAAAACTAGTACTTGAATACATTTACAAATTACCACCTAGATTTACAAAACTGTTAACATTTTTCCATATTTACTTTATTTTTTTCTCTCTAAATACCTACATATTTTTTTCCTGAGCTGTCTGAAAGTAAATTGTAGACATCCTGACATTGCACCTGTAAATACTTCACACGTTCTAAGAATGACATTTGCTTATATCATAGTAATACCATTTATAATCACTAATTAGTTACTTTTTAGGTATTATAAATGGTAATTCCATAATAATCATCTATAACGATATTATGGAGTAATTCTTAATGTCATCTATAATCCAGACCATAGTCAGATTTCTCAAATGAAGGAATTATTTTTAACTAGGTTGTAATTAGAAAATTGTTTGGGATTGAACACTGACATTCCTTGATTTCCACAGGGGATTGGGTTTCCAGGACCCCCATGGATACCCAAGTCTGGAGATACTCAAGTCTCTCATATAAAATGGCATAGTATTTGCATATAACCTGTGCACATCCTCTCATGTACTTTAAGTCATCTCCAGATTACTTGGTTTTTATTTTTTCTTAATATTATTGATCTGGGGTTGGTTGAATTCATGGATGCTGACCATGGATATGCAGGGCTGACTATAGTGGGGAGGAACTATTGCCACTAAACCACCAAATATGTGTGCATGTGTATGTAGTGTCTGTGTTTTCAAAATTTCCCTCTCCTCCAGCCTTTTATTTTGAAAATTTCCAAACTACAGAAAAGTTCAAGTATTAGTATGGTGAACACCTGTATATTACCTACATCCTTAAAACATTTTGGCACGTGAATTTTATCTATCTTTTTCTCTTTTTTAAGTAGTTTGGATATAAGTTGTATGCATCATGTGAAATCACCCCTCCATATTTGAGTATGTATTTTCCAGTAAAAGAACATTATTTTACATAACCACAATAACATTACACCTAAGAAATTTAATAATTATACAATAATATGTAATATATAGTACATATTCATGTTTTCCAAATTGTCCCCAAAATATTCTTATAACTACCTGCTCTGCTTTGAATAGGACTTAGGGACAGAGAAGAGATCGGTCATATCCACTTCATTACCAACAAATGCTGGAATAACTGATGATTTTATGTCTAATAGTAGTGAAGTAACTATATTGGGTTTTTCTTTTCTTTGCTAAATATATTCTAGGAACACGTAGAACTTGCTAATTCAGTATTGCAACTTTTTCAGATGAGCCCGAAGTCTTGACAGAGCCTCCAAGTGCCACAACTACTACTACCATAGGTATATCTGCAACCTGGACAACTTTGGCAGGTTCCCATGGCAAAAGAAATAATACCATAACTACAACAAGTTCAAAGAGGAAAAACAGGAAAAATAAAATTACTCCAGAAAACGTTCAAATTATATTTGATGATCCACTACCAATTTCATACAGTCAGCCAGAGAAGGTGAATGGAGAGTCCAAGAGCAGCAGTACCAGCGAGAGTGGGGACAGTGATAACATGAGGATTTCAAGCTGCAGTGATGAAAGCAGTAACAGCAATGGCAGTAGGAAGAGTGACAATCATGCACCAGCTGTGGTCACTACCACTGTGAGCAGCAAGAAGCAGCCATCAGTTCTTGTTACATTTCCAAAGGAGGAGAGAAAATCTGTTTCTGGCAAGGCTTCAATAAAGTTAGTTCCAATTTTTATTTTTACTATTTATAGTATCATCATAAAATACCTTGTTGCTGAATTTTTTTGTAAAGCAAGTAAATTAGCAACTAGCAAGATAAGGATTTTTCTTTGTGCTAGAAGCACACTTTCAATTGAATTGAAAAATAAGCTATATTTTAGGTTTTTGTATTAATGAGAGATCACATTTTTACTATATAATTTCTTCCTTTTGAATGTTAAACTTAACTCATAAAAAGTATTGATTCAGGGCCGGGCGCGGTGGCTCACGCCTGTAATCCTAGCACTCTGGGAGGC